>PVIY010051822.1:0-15483 GCA_004026745.1 Myrmecophaga tridactyla | reverse complement strand
TGAATATCGTTCAGCCAAAAATAATGAGTGAACAACACAAACAAACCTCAGAAAGAGTTGAGCACAAGGAGGCAGACGCTAAAGAACAAATAGCATGTGATTCCTTTATATAATGTTCTCAAGCAAGCAAAACTAATATGCAGTGTTAGAAGTCTGGTTAGGACAGAGGATGGGGAAGCGATTATGGAAGCTCACATGGGGTGCATCTTAGGATCTGGAATGATTCAAGTTTCTGCTCTAGATAGTGATTACATGAATCTATTGGCTTTGTGATGATTCATCCAGCCTGTAAAAAGGGAATGAAGACAACCTCTACGTATTACAATGGTCTCCAGGATATGTTGTTGAATGAATAAATAAAAACAGTAAAGTGGATAAAAGTATATCTACTAATATACCACTTATCAAAGAATAGTAGAATGTTAATACATGTATTTTCTTATATTTAAAAAATGGAAAGATAAGCTACACAATATAAGTGGTTGGCAATAAGAGAAGGGAGGGAATAAGGTTGATGCAACAGGCATAGAATCTAGACTTCTGAATATTCCTTGTTTTGTAGATTTAACTTTGAAATTGAGTAATTATTTTATAAAACTATAAACAAAATAAGTATAAAAGCAATTCCTGAAACACACAGAGATGATGTATTGATCTCATCCATTGATGACATAATCGCGCAGATAGGAATTATACCAAGTGACTTTAAATCCATGTAGGATTCAAAAGGAAAAATGGAGGAGGGTAGTACATTGAGTTGAAGTGTTTTAACTCTTTTCAATATGCTGGGTAGTGACAAAAGCACTTATTTATAATAGATTTAAATATATTAAGAATGCATATTGTAATTTCTAGGAAAGTGACTATAGCATAATAAAAGAATATATGACTGACAATATAATAGAGAGGAGAAGTGTAATAATACTAACATTTAAACAATTGAAAGTGACAGGGTAAAAAAAGAATATAGAACAAGTGGAGATTTTGTGGGGACATCCACAATACCCCTACAATAAATTCTTATTTTTATAAAGTCAGGATTTCTATATACATTTATTCTTCTTCATTACTTCCTGCGTCTTTGTGCTTCATCTGGGATCATTTACTTCCTACTTTAATTAATTTTTTCTTCCACTTTATTTACTTTTCCTTTACCACAGCTCTGCTGCTGACTCAATATTTGTTTGTATGAAAGTGTCTTTATTTTGCTTTCATTTAAATAAAAGCTTTTTAATTTTGAAATAATTTCAAACGTGCAGGACAATTGCAAACTAAAACAAAGCCTACAGGGAACTCCAAAATATCCCCACACAGATACCCAGATCCACCAATTTTACCATTTTGCTACATTTACCATGTCATTCTCTCTATACATCTATCTTTCTCTCTATTTACCTGTTTTCTAAATATTTAAGAGTAGGTTGATAAATCACACTCCTAGAACATGTAATGCTTCCATGTACATTCCCTAAGAATAAGGATATTCAGTTGTGCAGCTACAGTTATCAAGTTCAAGAAATTTAACATTGAAATAAAGCTTACAGTCTATACTTCAGTTTTTTCACATATAATGTCCTTTTGGGAAATTTCTCCTGCATTGTTAGATCCAGTCCAGGACCATGCATTGACTCTAGTTATTATTGTCTCTAATCTATCTCTCTCTCTTTCACCCCCTTTTCCTCTCTTACTCCTTCTCCCTCTTAAATTGTGGAAACATATATACAACATGAACTTTGCCATCTCAACTGCTCCCAAGCATATAATTCAGTACAAATAATCACATTCCAATTTTTTGCTATCTTCACCCTTTATTATCAGAACTTTCCCATCACCCCACACAGAAAACTGGCACTTATCAGCCAAAATATCGGCATACCTCATTTAATGCATTAACATCCACCCACCCCCCTTCTTTCTCATCCCCTGCCCTGGTAACCTACGTTCTACTTTTCTGTCTCTATGAATTTGTATATTCTATCTATTATATACAAATGGAATCATACAATCTATTCTTCTTCATCTGATTTACTCCACTCAAAATGATATCCTCAAGATTCATCCATGTTGGTGCATGTAGCAGAACTTCATTCCTTTCTAGGAATAAATAATATTTCATTGTGTGTGTGTATATATATATATATATAAACAAAATGTGGCATATATTATATATATATATGCCACGTTTTGTTTATTCATTCATCTATTAATAGACATCAGGGTTGATTCCACCTTTTGGCTTTTGTGACTAATGCTGCTATGGACATTGGTGTTCAATTATCTGTCCAAGTCTTTGCTTTCAATTTTTGGGGGTTTGTTCCTAGTAGAGGAATTACCAGGTCATGTGGTAGTTCTATGTTTACTTTGCTGAGGAATCACCAAACTATTTTCCACAGCAGCTGCACCACTTTACCTTCTCACCAACAATGTATTGATGCTCTCATTTCTCCATATCCTTTCCAGAACTTGTTACTTTTTTTTTCTCTAAATAATAGCCATTCTAGTGAGTGTGGGGTAGCATCACATTGTATTCTCAACTTGCATTTTCCAAATGGTCAATGACATTGAGTATCCATTCATGTGCTTTTTGGCAGTTTGAACATCTTCCAAAATATCGGCATACCTCCTTTAATTGTGCTTTGCTTTATTGCACTTTGTAAATATTGCATTTTATTTTTTACAAATTGAAAACTTGTAAAAAATCCTGAGATGAATGCATTTTTCCAAATAGCATGTGCTCACTTCCTGTCTCTGTGTTGCATTTTAATTAAGATATACATATATATACACACACACATATGTATATAATGCTATTGCACATTTAGTAGATGAAAATGTAGTTTAAAGATAACCTTTATATGCACAGAGAAACCAAAAAATTAATATAAATCACTTCATTGTGATAGTCACTTTATTGTGGTGGTCTGGAACTGAACCCGTAATATCTCTGAGGTGTTCCTGTACATTATCACACTCAAGAAATTTAAAATTAAATAATATTTTCTGTCATACAGTCCATATTTAGATTGGTCCAACTGTCTAATAATGTCCTTTGTAATATTTTTTAACTAAATCTGGGATCCAGTAGAAGATTGCATTGCAATTGTTATGTCTCAATATTCTTAATCTAGAATAATTTCTCTTGATTCCCTCCTCAGATTGCTCACTACTCTTGTATACAAGCACTACTGATTTTTGTATGTTGATCTTGTATCCTGCCACATTTCTGGACTTGTTTTTAGCTTTAGTAGCTATGTTTGTGCATTTTGGGGGACTGTCTATATGTAGGAACATGTCATCTACAAATAATGAGAGTTTTACATCTTCCTTTCCAATTTGGATGCCATTTATTTCTCTTTCTTGCCTAACTGCTCTTGCTAGAACTTCTAGCGCAATGTTGAATAACAGTATGACAGTGGGCATCTTTGTCTTGTTCCCAAGCTTAGAGGGAAAGCTTTCAGTCTTTCACCATTGAGTATGATGTTAGCTGTTTCTCATATATGCACTGTACCTTGTTGAAGAAATTTCCATCTATTCCTATCTTTTGAATTGTTTATCTCAAGAAAGAGTGCTGGATTTTGTCAAATGCCCTTTCTGCTTCACTCAAGATGATGGTGTGGGTTTCCCTTTCCATTTGTTAATATGGTGTATTGTATTAATTGAATTTTTTTTGTATTGAACCACCCTGGAATACCTGGGATAAAACCCTCTTGATCATGGTGTACAATTCTTTTAATGTGTTGCTGGATTCAATGTGCAAGTATTTTGTTGAGGATTTTTGCATCTATATTCATTAGAAAGACTGGTCTGTAGTTCTGTTTTCTTGTAGTATCTTTATCCAGCTTTGGTATTCGGATGATGTTGGCTTCATAGAATGAAATTAGGTAGTGTTCTCTCTTCTTCAATTTTTTTGTAGAGTATGAACAGGATTGGTATTAATTCTTAGAATTATCAGTAGAATTCTCTTGTAAAGCCATCTGGTCCTGAGCTTTTCTTTGTTGCGAGATTGGGAGGTTTTTGATGATCAATTGAATCTCTTTGCTTATAATTGGTCTGCTGAGGATTTCTATTTCATCTAGAGTCAGTGTAGTTTGTTCACGTGTTTCTAGGAAATTGCCCATCTTATCTAAGTTCTCTAATTTGTTGGCATAGAGTTGTTTATAATATCCTCTCACATTTTAAAAATTTCTTCTGGGTCCTTGGTAATGATTCTCCTCTCATTCCTGATTTTATTTATTTGCATCTTCTCTCTTTTTGTCTTTGTCAGTCTAGATGATATTTTGTAAATTTTATTCATCTTCTCAAAGAACCAACTTTTAATTTTTTTGATTTTCTGCTGTTTTTTTTTCTCAATTTCATTTATTTCTGCTCTAATCTTTATTTCTTTCCTTCAGCGTGCTTTGGAGTTATTTTTGCTGTTCTTTTTCTAGTTCCTCCAAGTGTGTAGTTAGGCCTTTGATTTTAGCTCTTTCTTCTTTTTTAATGTGGGCTTTTAGAGCTGTTAATTTCCCTCTCAGCACTGCCTTCACTGCATCCCATAAATTTTCATATGCTGTATTCTCATTTTTATTCAAATCAAGCTATTTACTGATTCCCCTTGCAATTTCTTCTTTGACCCACTGATTGTTTAAGAGTGTGTTGTTTAACTTCCATATATTTTTGAAATTTCTGATTCTCTGTTTGTTACTGACTTCCAGCTTCATTCCATTATAGTCAGAGAGTGCTTTGAGTAATTTCAATCTTTTAAAATGTATTGAAACTTGTTTTGTGCACCAACATATAGTCTATCCTGGGGAATAATCCATGTGCACTTGAGAAGAATGTATATCCTGCTATTTGGGGGTACAATATTCTGTACATGTCTGTTAGGTCTAGTTCATGTATCATATCATTCATATTCTTTGTTTCCTTATTAATCCTTAGTCTAGATATCCTATCCATTGACGAGAATGCTATATTGAAGGCTCCAACTACTGTTGTAGAGATACTGTTTCCCCAGTGTTTGCCTCATGTATTTTGGGGCACCATAATTAATTGCATAAATATTTATTATTGTTATTTCTTCTTGGTGTACTGCCCATTTTAGTAATTTATGATGTCCTATTTTGTCTCCTATAACAGTTTTGCATTTAAAGTAGATTTTGTCTGGTATTAGTATAGCTACTCCAGCTCTTTTTGTTGTTGTTGTTACTATTGGCATGGAATACCTTTTTCCAGCCTTACACTTTCAACCTATTTATGTCTTTTTGTCTAAGGTGAATTTCTTTAGACAGCATATAATTTGATCAGATTTTCTTATCCACTCCGTCAATCTGTATCTTTTGATTGGGGAGTTAATCCATTAGCAAAAATCCTTTGGTTTTTATATATAATATCTTATTTTTATCCCTCTTTTTACCCTTTTAGTTACCCCTACTGATAATTTTCATTTCTACACTCTACTCCAAGCCTCTCTGTCCTGTCTTTTCCTTTCAGCCTTCAGAACTCCCTTTAGTCTTTCTTGTAGGGGAGATATTTTGTTGATAAACTTTCTCAGTTTCTGTTTTTCTGTGACTATTTTAAACTTTCCCTCATTTCTGAAGAACAGTTTTACTGGATACATAATTCTCGGCTGGCAGTTTTTCTTAGTACCTTAAATATTTCATACCATTGCCTTCTCACCTCCATGATTTCTGATGAGAAATCAGCACTTATTGTTATTGCCGTTTCCTTGTATGTAACAAATAATTTTTTCTTGTGTCTTTGAGAGTTCTCTCTTTATTTTTAGTTTGACATCCTGATTAGTATATGTCTCTGAGTAGGTCCACTAGTAGTCTGTTTGAAGTACGTTGAGCTGATTGGACATGCAAATTTATGTTTTAGAAGAGAGTTGGGAAGTTTTTAGCCATTATTTCCTCAAATGTTGTTTCTGCCCCTTTTCCCTTCTCCTCTCCTTCTGAGACATCCATGACACAAATAATTGTGTGCTTTATGTTGTCATTCAACCCCCCTGAAAACTTGCTCAATTTTTTCCCATTTTCTCTCTCTGTTTTTCTGTCTGTAAGATTTTCATTGGCCTGTCTTCTAATTCATTGATTCTTTCATCTGCCTATTCAAATCTGCTTTTGTATACTCTAGTATATTTTAATTTCATATTGGGCCTTTCATTCTCATAATTTCTCCTTTACTTCTTTTTATACCTTCAAATTCTTCTTTATGCTTACCACTGTTTTCTTAATATCCTTTTTCTCTTTAGTCATATTTTCTGAATTCTCCTGGAATTGATTTAGGGAATCTATTTGAACATCTTTGATTAGTTATTCCAAACTCTTTGTGCCCTCTGGAGTTTTAATTTATTCCTTTGACAGGGCCATACCTTCCTGTTCTTAGTATGGTTTATAAGTTTTTGCTTGTGTCTAGGCATTTGATTATCTTGATGAGTTATCTCTGAAGGTCAGTTTCTATCTTTTGCCTAGGGTTTTATTTTTGATTGGCTTTGTGTTAAGACTCTTCTCTGGCACTTGATTCAACTTATTCTAGACCTTTAGAATTGCCTGTGTTTAATCAGATTTTTCAGCTCTTCTTCATCTGATTCTTGCCCTGGGTATGCAGTATAATTTTTAAGATTGCACCATTTGTGAAATTGTTTCACCCTTAGAAGAAAGCTTCCTTTCCTTTGTTGCTTCTCCCAGAATCTTAATCTGTTCTGTTTGTTTTTGTTTTTCCTCTATAGTTTTTTTTGTTGTTTTTACAATCCTTTCAATGCCTCTAGCTGCTTTTATCTGTAAGGAAAATTCTTGGAGGAGGGTCACCTTGGAGGGATCTTTCCCAAGTTGGTGCTTCACAGCTAAAACAGTGACAGGTTCCCACGAAGACCCACAGACCAGCTCCAAAGAGCCCTGGGGAAGGGTGCTGTTTCTGTTTGCTAAAAGCTGCTGAAATGCAATTTATCAGAACAGTATTGGCTTTTTTTGTTTATTTGTTTTGTTACTACTTCTGAAAGAACATACTGTACTGGGAAACAGTGCTGCAGTGACCAGCAGACACATGCAGCCCAAGGAGCTTTCTACATGTCTCACCCAAAAAGATTACACTATGTTTTGTTAATAAAAATCAACTGCAATATGGATTCTCCTGGTCAACTTCCCCAATCTTGTCCTCTGAGGAGTTAGGAAAATGCCCAGCCATTTTCTTGAAAGCCTGTGGTTCACTTAGAGATAGAGCCCCTCACAGGTACCTTCTTTTTTTTTCACAAATGAAATTTTCTTTAGATTTTTTTGGAGTCTTCATTTGTTACTTTCATCCTACATTCTCTCAAGGCCATTAGGCCAGCTTGGTACAGAGTGCCTTGATGTCAGCACCATGAGGCCATCTGTAGCCATGATCCGGTCATCAAAGGTTACATTATCAGCCAATATCATCCTGCTCGTGTGAATCTGGAAGATGTGTCTTTTGGGCTTCTCTTCAGGCAGGGGAGCTCAATCTTTCTGTCAATGCAGCCTGGTCTGATAAGAACTGAATCTGAAGTTTCTATTTGGTTTGTGGCCATGATACTTTCACATATTCCCTCGAGTCAAATCCATCCAACTGGTCCAACAGTTCTAACATAGTTCGCTGGATTTCTCTCTCGCCACTGGAATTTGAGTTGTATCTTTTTTTCCTAATAGCATCAATGTCATCAGTAAACACAATGGGTGGTGCATGTTCTTCAGCAACTTAAACAATTCCCGTACAAATTTGGGCCCATATCCTAGGTACTTCTGAATAAGTTCAGAGCCAACCACTTTTTTTTTTAATACAAAAAAATCATCAAATAAATGCAAACATTCCTATTTTGATCATTCCGTTCTACATATATAATCAGCAATTCACAATATCATCACACAGTTGCAAATTCATCATCCTGATCATTTCTTGGAACATTTGCATCTATTCAGAAAAAGAAATAAAATGAAAACAGAAAAAACAAATTATACATACCATACCCCTTACCCCTCCCTTTCATTGATCACTAGCATTTGAAACTAAATTTATTTTAACATTTGTTCCCCCATTATTTATTTTTATTCCATATGTTCTACTCGTCTGTTGACAAAGTAGATAAAAGGAGCATCAGACACAAGGTTTTCACAATCAGTCAAGGTTTTCACACAGTCACATTGTGAAAGCTAAATCATTATACAATCATCATCAAGAAACATGGCTACTGGAACACAGCTCCACATTTTCAGGCAGTTCCCTCCAGCCTCTCCATTACATCTTGACTAACAAGGTGATATCTACTTAATGTGTAAGAATAACCTCCAGGACAACCTCTGGACTCTGTTTGGAATCTCTCAGCCATTGACACTTTGTCTCATTTCACTCTTCCCCCTTTTGGTTGAGAAGGTTTTCTCAATCCCTTCATGCTGAGTCTCAGCTCATTCTAGGGTTTTTCTCAATCCCTTGATGCTGAGTCTCAGCTCATTCCAGGATTTCTGTCCCACGTTGCCAGGAAGGTCCACACCCCTGGGAGTCATGTCCCACGTAGACAGGGGGAGGGTGATGAGTTTGCTTGTTGTGTTGAGAGCCAACCACTTTTAAGAAAGTGGCTGAGGTTTGGTTTGCTACTGCTTTGGCTAACAATATTTTACCTGTGCCTGGTGGACCATAGAGAATGCCCCCCTTAGGGGGCTTTATACCCATCTCTTCATAATGTTGGGGATGTGTAAGAGGAAGCTCCACAGATTTCTTAATTTCCTGAATTTGGTTGTCCAACCCCCCAGTATCAACACAGGCTTCCTGGGGGGCCTTTTCCACCTTCATCACCGTGACTAGGGGATCGGTGTCATCAATCAGGTGCATTGGTGCATTGCATGCACCTTGTGGGTGAGCAGGACAGAGCAGCCTGGTTCCAGTAGATCCTTGTCCCACAAATGAAAGAGTGTTGACATGGTGTTCCAAGCCCACTGGTGTAGATACGATAGCGTGAGTGTCATCAGTGGTCTCTTCCAAGGTTTCTATGACATTGGGGCCCCCTCAAATCATCCATCTTTGATCTTTCCTCCTCTTGCTTTTCTTCTAATGGTTTCATTTGTTCCTGATTTCTAATTAATTCTTCATCCCTGAGAAGATAATCTTTAATTCTCTCTAACTTCAATAATTTGAACCAGCACTGAGTTGTGAGGTGTCACCTGGGGGCAGTTTACTGGCAGCATCTGATCCCTTTGTTTTCTTCTTCTTTTTCCCCACTCTAGTTGGAACAGGGGGTTCATATTTCTTTTTCTTGTCCTTGTCATCCTTTTTGCCACTTCTAGGACCAAGACCACCACTTTGACTTTGACCCATCTTGCTTCAGCTCCTCAAGCCACTGCTGCCGGAAGTATGTCTGCCAGGATTGGCTTTAAATATGGGATTTATAAAGTTACAAATTTACAAGTCTAAGGCCATAAAAATGTCCAAATTAAAGTATTAATGAGAGGATACCTTCTATGAAGAAAAGCCACCAGCATCTGGGGTGTTACATGTAAAGGCACATGGCAATGTTTGCTGTTTCTTCTTCACTGAATTTCAGTTTCAGAATGGCTCTCTCAGCTCCGGTGGGTCCTTCTGGCTTCTATTGGGGTATTTTCTTTCTCTCTGGGCTCACTCTCATAAAGGGCTCCAGGGAAAGGATTAAGATCCGCCTTGAATTAGGTGGGCCACATCTCCAAGGAAACAATTTAATCGAAAGGTCCCACTCAACATGTCTGCACCCACAAGAAGGGATTAGAAGAACATGGCTTTTTCTGGGGTACATAAAAGTTTCAAACTAGCACAGAGGTCAAAAGACTTTTTAATGACTTTCCTAAACTGTGCTTTCTTGACTTCCCAGCAGATGGCGTCAGTCATCAAATTATTGTTCGTGACCCAAAGGAGATCCTGCGTCTTAAAACCTCCACTGCCTCTACCGGTCTCAGAGGTGGGGTTGAAGCAACGGCTATGGCCTTTCCATCTGGGACAGGATGAACAACCAGTCAGGGTCTGTTAACCCAGGGATCCAAATTTGCTAACCAAAAGCTGTGATTAGTGTTTGTCCATGCCCTCCCCCTGTCGCGTCCCCCGCCCCCACCCCACCCCACCCCGCCCCGTTCTTGAGGAAGAGAACTTCCAGGTCCCTCTCTATCCACGAGAGCTAGCCAAGGGACCAGATCTACAGGTCTACATTTAAAGTGGGGGATGGGCGCTGGTAGCCACTGCACAGTGAGTTACTCAAAAGGTTTTACTGCGGTTTCTCAGCCTCTTCTCCTGCTCTTTCCTGGATGCTATAAAATGTTCCCCTGGCCTCTGGAGCCCCAGAACAGTTGTTTCAGACACTTCAGCCTGCCCACTAGCTGTTTTCAAGAAACAGGGAGTACTCGAGCTCCCTGCTCTGCCATCTTCCCCAGAAGTTCTTGATTATTTTTAATTGAATGTCAAACATTTTGGTTTAAAAATTATTGATACACTTTTAGGTTTGGGGAATATTATCTTTTGCCATAAAATTTACTTTTTAGCAGAGAGTACATGATAGGGACTAATCCTCTTACTCTGATCAGTGACACTGCTGATTTGAATCTGAACTACAGCTTTTGGGGGAAATGATTTACTCATGTGAACTGGTCCATCTTTACTTCTAACGTGCAGCTGTTCTGGTGTTTCATTCTTTCCTTTTCTCTTTCTTTCATTCTTTTGTTCTTTCTTCCCCAAGGTTCTTCCTTGGTGGGCCCTAAAATCTGTTATTATTATTTTTTTTTTTACAGACCTGTGAGACTGCTGAAAACTCCTTCCTTTCTCAAGCTATCAGCTACCACTTTCAATTCGGCAAATGTATAGATAGCCACTGTGCAATGATGAACTAACATCTCTCAGCATCATTTCTCTAGGATATTGGTCATGGCTAGCCTCACTTCCTTGGTAGTTTTCTGATGCTTTTAAAGTAATTAAAAAAAATTTTTTTTCCTAACTTTTCTAATTGTTCTTGGTCTGAGGGATGGTCTTAAGCATGCTGATTTGCCATTATTGGAAGTGTAACTCAAAATTGTGTGCATGTGACTAAGGATCCTGTGCTAAGTTGTGGAAAGAGGTCCTTGTTTCCCGGGTAATTTTTGCCTTATGGGGCTGCATAAAGGAAGCAAAAGTCATCATAGGATCAAAAGATTCAGTGATGCACTAACTAATCATTTATAAAATTTTTCCTCACTGAAAAGACTATCCTACACGTCAGTAATGACTACCATAGTCCAGCTCCAAACATCTCATATCAAATGTTTCGGACTGAGGAATTCTCTAAACATTCAGCCAAACATTATAAATTCATGCAAATTGATTGAGAAATGAAATCATAAAACTTGCTAAAAGGCATTGTATTAATTTTCTGCTGCTGCTTAACAAATACCCACTTAGCAGCTTATAACAACACAAATGTACTTCTCGCAGTTTTTGTCATACAGGAGTCCTGGCTTGGGCCAGCTGTGTCCTTGGCATAGGTGCTTTTTTTTTTAATTAGTCATTTTTTATTAAAATATATTCTATATTCACATACCGTGTAATCCTCCAAAGTGTACAATCAGTGGTTCACAGTATCATCATATAGCTGTACATTTATCATCACAATCGATTTTTTTTCCCTTTTTTGTGAAAAATAACATATATACAGAAAAGCAGTACATTTCAAAGCACAGTGCAACAATTAGTTGTAGAACAGATTTCAGAGTTTGGTATGGGTTACCGTTCCACAATTTTAGGTTTTAACTTCTAGTTGCTCGAATATCCTGAAGACTAAAAGAAATATCAGTATAATGATTCAGCAGTCAAACTCTTCTGTTAAACCCTACCTTCTCTGTATAACTCCACCATCACCTTTGATCTTTCTCCCACTCTTCAGGGTTTTTTGGGCTATGCCATTGCAACTTTATCATGTTGAAAGGGGCTGTCAATAATATGGGATAGGGAGATGGAACTAATTGATGTTCTGGAGAGGCTGGCCTCTCTGCATTTCAGGACTGATCTGGTCCAGGGACCCATCGGCACAGGTTCGTTTGACTCTGAAACCATGTTGTTAGTTGAGTCCTTGATCTTCTCTGAGGTTGTGGTCTTCTTTCAAGCTCATTGATTGTTGGAAGGATTCATTTCCTTGTGACTACAGGAAGCAAGACTTCTAGCCTCTGAAACTCTGAGCCAATGAACTCCTATTGTTGATCCAACCCATTTTACGGTATTTGTTTTTTTAAATGCAATTTTATTAAGATATATACTCATATACCAAATAATTATCGAAAGTGTACAGTCAGTAGTTCATAGTATGATGATATCACTGTGTATTCATCATTGCAATAAATTTTTACTCCAAAAAATTAAAAATAAGAACAAAAATAAAAGTAAAAAAGAACACCCAAAACATCCCATATTCATTCCCCTTTCTCACTATTATTTATTTATTTTTGTGTTTATTTTCTTACTCTTCTGTCCATACACTGGATAAAGGGAGTGTCAGTCACAAGGCTTTCATAATCACATGGTCACACTTTAAAAGCTATGTAATTATAGAGTCATCTTCAAGAATCAGGATTATTGGATTACAGTTCAACAGTTTCAGGTATTTCCCTCTAGCTTCTCCAATACCCCAAGAATTGAAAAGGAATATCTATGCATTCCATAAGAACAACCTCCAGAATGACCTCTCAATTCTATTTGAAACCTCTCAGCCACTGAAACTTTATTTTTGTTTCATGTCTCTTCCCCCTTTTGGTCAAGCAGGCTTTCTCAATCGCTTGATGTGGGGTACCGTCTCATCCCCAAGAGTCCTGCCCCACTTTGCCAGAGAGATTTACACCTCTGGAAGTCCTGTTCCACATAATGGGGAGAGCAGTGAGTTCACCTGTGGAGTTGGCTTAGAGAAAGAGAGAGAGGCCGCATCTGAGCAACCAAAGAGGTCTCTAGGGGTGATTCTCAGGCAAAGTTACAAGTAGGCTTAGTTCTCCTTTGCAGGAATAAGTTTCATAAAAGCAAGCCTCAAGATCGAGGGCTTGGCTCATTAAATTGGTAGTCTCCAGTGCTTGGAGAAGAGCAGGTTTTCCCCAGGTGGGGAAGTTAAATATTTCCACATTTTCCCCCAGTCCCTCAAGGAAATTGTTCTCAGCTCCTAGAGGCTACCCTTGGGTCCTTATCACACGGCCCCTCCATAGGCAGTTTACATGTGGTTGATTGCTTTTTTAAGGCCAACAGGAGCATCTCAATCCAGTCTATTACTATAGAGTATTTTATAATGTAACAAAACCGCAAGAAGGACCATCCCATCATATTCACAGTCCTCATCTACACTAACGGGGAGCACATAAAGAAGCAAAAATCTTGGGGGCCATCTTAGAATTCTGCTTGCCAAAGCAAGACTTAATGATATTGATTAAAATTATGGTTGCAGAACTCCTTTATTTCTACTCAAATCCACTGATAAATGAGTAGATCAGTAAACAAACAAAAATGAAATAAAAAAGGGGCAAAATGATAGCACTTCAAAAAGAGTGGTTCAAAAGATTTGGTTATCTGAAGATTAAGATTTGCTCTTGGACAAAAATGTTAAATTCCCCTTGATAGTTTCCCTAAAAGTGCTCAGATAGTTCTGAAGAAAAAAAGGATGTTTTTATCTTGATGATTTAAAAAAAAGTTTATATACTTTTTATTGCAAAATATATATACAAAAAAAGCAATAATTTCAAAGTACATTGTAACAAGTAGTTATAGAACAGATTTCAAAGTTTGGTATGGGTACAGTTCCACAATTTCCGGTTTTTCCTTCTAGCTGCTCTAAGACACTAGAGCTAAAACAAATACCAATGTAATGATTCAACAGTCACATGCATTTGTTAAATCCTCACTTCTCTGTTATAACTCCTCCATCTCCTTTGCTCCTGCTCCCAATCTTTGGGGATATGTGGGTTATGCCCAAACTAACTTTTTTCGTATTGAAAGAGTGGGTAGGTAAGATAGGACAGGGGGCTGGAACTGGTTGATGTATTTGGAGAGACTGGCCCCTCTGGGTTTCAGGATCTATCTGGTTTAGGAATCATCTGAAGGTTTTCAGTTTCTGAAAAGTAAACCTAGTGTGTGCAACTTTTGTAGGATCTCAGATAGAGTCCTTAGTTGTCTTCAGCTTCACAGTAATATTGTTAGTTAGATATTGCTAATTGACAAACCATGGCAATTAGCAATATCTAGCTGAAGATTGCTTAAGCGTAGCCTCCAGAATAGCCTCTAGACTCTATTTGAACTCTTTCATCCACTGATACCTTATTTTGTTACATTTCAAAAGGGGTGTTTTATTAGGCTCCCATGAAATTTGTGAGCCATATTTTGACTCTCTAGACACCATCAAGATTTGATTCATTCTTTGTCCTAATAACTAGAAGTTATTTATAATTATAATTTAAATTTTGTAAATGATAAAATTAAAAAAAGGTCACTTCATTTTTTAAAAATTCGTTTTGTAAGGTAAAGTCCTAATTACTTTTCTTCCACTGCTTAGTATGAAATTTTCTTCTCTGTTTTGAATCCATTTACAGCATGTGGCCTTTATGTGGGATCAGTTTCCCATGTGTAATGAAGGTTTGAGTTTGAAAAGTGCATGATGTTTGCAGGATGACCCAGTCTGGGTATCACACTTAGGAGCTGTTGCCATCTAGTGGTTAGCTATCATTTAAAGATGGCTGAACATTTAAGAGAGCTAAACTAATATATTAAGATCCAAAGGTATTATTAGCTGAGCTGGTTAGTGTGAGCATGAAACAATCCATTAAACTGTTGTCTCAGCTTTGCCAAAAGATTATGTTCAACATTGTAATCAGTAATTCATGGTACTGACCAATCAGAAGGGATGGCTGCCACAAACAAATATTCAGGCCATCAAGCTGCATTTCAGACAAATAACAACTTATTTTGACTATTTCATTTCTCTTTGGACCAGTGTCATACTGCATTCTTAACCCCAGCCACCTCTACAAATGTTAATGCTCTTAGATACCACAACAGCCTAAAGAAATGAGTGAATTAGTTACTGAACCCCTTGAGAATCCAAAATTTTAGAGCATAAAATTTTTTTTAATTTTTTAATTATTTTTTTAAATACCAAAATAAAAACACCAAACGCAAACATTCCTATTTTGGTCATTCCATTCTACATATATAATCAGTAATTCACAATATCATCACATAGTTGCATATTCATCATCATGATCATTTCTTGGAACATTTGCATCTATTCAGAAAAAGAAATAAAATGAAAACAGAAAAAAAATTATACATACCATACACCTTACCCCTCCCTTTCACTGATCACTAGCATTTCAAACTAAATTTATTTTAATATGTGTTCTCCTTATTATTTATTTTTATTCCATATGTTCTACTCATCGGTTGACAAGGTAGATGAAAGGAGCATCAGGCACAAGGTTTTCACAATCACACAGTCACATTGTGAAAGCTATATCATTATACAATCATCTTCAAGAAACA
>PVIY010051821.1:0-15498 GCA_004026745.1 Myrmecophaga tridactyla | reverse complement strand
GTCCAAAACTGTCTGAAGATTGTAGGTTCCAAACTGGAGCCCATAACTCATGGGCTTATGTTAAGTTCATGTCTGTGGTCTTATGAGCATTTCTCTAGGAAATTATCCATCAATGCCATTACATTATGGAGAGAGTTGTAATCTAAAAAGCTAAGTGCCATTAACCTGGAATAGCAGCATCCAGTAGAATTTTCTGTAACGACGGAATGTTCTACATCTGCCTCGCCTAAGATGGCAGCCACCAGCCACCTATGAATCATGTGAAATATGATTCATGAGACTGAGGAATTGAATTTTTATTTCTTATCATTGTAATTGAGGTGGCTAGTGACTTCTGAATGGACAGTACAGACCTAGAGAGCAGCTCAAAGAGTTGATCAGGGAAGTGAGAGCTCCTACATTTAGAATAATTCGCATAAAATGCACACGTATCGCCTAAAAGCCCTCCCCCCACACACACCAGGAGCCCATTATCAAGGTGACTTTCACAACTGAGGCCGTTAATGCTAGGTTATGAGAGGCGCAGTGTGGGAAGATGGGAGGAAAACATGCAGAAGTAATAAAAAGTGTTTGGGCAGGAGGAGGGCTGGTGGATGGGACATCTCACGGGTGGTCACTGTGAGGTGAAAATGGGCGGGAAAGGTCTGGGCTTTAAACACTCTCCACAGGGCCAAACCCTAATTCCAAGATTTCTTACTTGAGTCTTCAGAAAAAAGTAATTTTTATCTACTCTATTGGAATCGTGGAGTAAAGTACCTAGAAATGAGATATAGGACTTTTGTTAAGTCTTTGAAAGATAAAGCAAGGATTGAATTATTAAGGATATCATTTCATCTTGGTGACACTCTTTCTAGGCTCTCGAGTGAGTGCTCAGAAAGGTCATGGAGTGTCCTTAATGGAACAGAGAAGAATCCCACAAATTACAGGGCTCCAAATAACAAGTCTTCTACTCACCTACAGGTGTGAAGTTAAACTCTTGACTATATTTTGAACACTCGGAAACTTGGGCTTTGCATTTGTAGGGTCCCAAATCGTGGGCTTCTGAGATCCTTAGGCTAAAACTCTTGGATTCACCTTTCCCATCCTGGGTCCTCAGGTGTTTCCCACCCAGAAACAAGGAGTAGGTGATATTCAGTGATTTGTTCTCAAAGAAGCAAACGAGAGATACATTTTGACCCTTTATGACCTCGCTGGTTTTTGAGTACAAACGCGGTGAAGGGAAATCTGAAAAACAAAGCAACGAAACGAAAAGTCTTCGTTAGTGTTCTTTGATAATAACTCACTAGTTTTCTGGCCACATTTTTGTAGGTCAAGATGGTGAGGACACTGCTCTTGGCACTCTTTGTTACGTGAGGCACTTGTTGCCGGCATCGCGGGACCAGCTGTGGTGTGTATGAAGAAGCCTCAGCGCATGCAGAGACCCATTACTGAGAGCAATGGATGGTACCTGACCAGCCAAATCTTTTGTGCTCACTGTCTCTGTTGCCAATGGGAACCTGAAGTGGACTCTCTTAAGACCTACCATGTTGACTTAGAAATATCAAAGCAGTTCCAGGTTCTATGACCAAATATTATGTCCAATAGCTTATTTTGTCCATTAAAATGCTAAGAACCCTTGACTTATCATGGTTTTAGTTTTGTCCATTATTTACCTTACATTTTAAATTTCAAGCAAAATAGTAGAGAGTACCATATATGAACCCCCATGTAACTGTCACTCAGCTTCAACAATTATCAACTCGTGGTCACTTCTGTTTCGTCTGCCCCACCTCTCCACTATTTTATGCAAATTACAGACTACATATGATATCATTCCTAACTTTCAGTATTGAGAAAGAAAATAAGCCCCTGACAGCTGGTAACTGACCAAGCTAGGAACTGAGCTGACATGCATAGCCGGGCCTTGGTATTCTGCGATGGAACACAGACAATTTCACAAAACACCAGCACTAGTCAAGGCCACTCTATGACTATGACAGATCAAGGCAAAACCAAGTCTACTTCATAATTATGTCTGGACACAGATAAAAATGTGAACATTGTCCAAACAAGATGGCCAAACATCCTCTACACTGGTTAGTATGAGCAACCATTGCTTTTTTTTTTTTTTTTTTTGCCAACCACAGGCTTTAGCCTTGCTATGTCCTTGCCTTTTAGATAAGAATTATTAAGATACCCAATCAGAGAATTACTCCCACTTCCTACAAGTATCCAATCTAGAGCAAAGCCTACTGCTTTGAATCTTTCTCCAAATCACCAAAACAAGTCCAAATCCTACACTAAGTCCTTGCGGACACGCTCTTCCTTGGCTGTCTCATGGTTTTCCATGGTATGTGTTCTGCTTCATCGCAACAAGCCAATAAGCCCAACTTTGATCAGCTATATATGTGTTCCCGGTGACCTCTGGCTAGAGGATGTTGATAGTTTGTACTCCTAAAGGACTCTTTTTGTAGACATAAAATACCATTATCACAGCTAAAATAAACATATTTTAAAATATCATCAAATATCTACTAGTGATCAAATTTTCCCATATTATTTGATTTTTAAGAAAAAAAAACTTTCGTTTGAATTTAGATCCAAATGTGGTCCTTTGCAATTGGTTCATATGTTTCATAAGTTTTTTTAAATCTGTAAACCCTCCCATGTCTCTTTCCGCCCCCCATGTTTATTTGTTGAAGAGAGCAATTTGTTCTGTAGTGCTTTCTATGATCTGGGTTTTGTGGATCATATCCCCAGGCTTTCATATATCATGATTCTCTGTCCTTATATTTCTAAAAAATCAGTAATTACATCTAGATGCTTGATGAGATTCAAATTAGCATACACTTGATAAGAATACATCATAGGAGGTAGTATGTACTTCCAAAGGGAAGCACCTAATGTCCTATTATCTCTCTTTTGGTTTGTTAGTACCTTTGATGAATACTGATAATTGCTTGGAAGCATTATTTTATTAGAGGTTGCAAAATACTGATACATTACTTCTACAATTCCTCCTTCATTTACCATCTGGAATAGGTGTACAAAGAGAAACTTGTCCTTGTTTACTATATGGATACATTAAGGTAGAGTTTGTACAGAAAAGGCAGGATAATTGCTTGATTTTTTCCTTTATTACCTAGTTTTGAAAATAATGAGTTGGTTCACTAGAATCTTACAAAGGTGAGCAATGAGATGTTTTTCTTTTAAGAATCATTATGTGTGCATAGATTTAAACATCTTTGATGTACTTCAATCCATTGCAGCTATTATTTCTATTGCCTATTTTTGTCACTGGGATCCTCTTCAAATTGATTCCTGAGCCCATTTTGACATAATCCCAGTAGCCTTTGATAGCTGGTTTGTTTTTTAATATTTAAAAATGTCAAGTTGAAAAAACTGCCCTCGGGCGGCTGCCGTGGCTCAGCAGGCAGAGCTCCAACCTGCCGTGCTGGAGGTCTGGAGTTCAATCCCTGGTGCCTCCTGCCCATATGCAAATTAAAAAAAAAAAAACAAAAAACTGCCCTCATCAGAAAATCTAATGTGAAAGGATTAAGAGATTTTGTGCCAGTTTGAAGCTATTATGTACCTAGGAAAGCCATGTTCTTTAATCCTCAATCAGTATTGCTAGATGGGACCTTTTTATTGTTTCCATGGAGATGTGACCCACCTAATTGTGGGTGATAACTTTTGATTAGATGGTTTCCATGGAGATGTGTCTCCATCCATTCAAGGTGGAGTTGCTTACTGGAGTCCTTTAAGAGGGAACCATTTTGGAAAAAGCTTGAGAGCCACCAGAATCAACAGAGCCCACACAGTCAGAGACCATTGGAGATGGAGAAGGAAAACGCCCAGGGAAGCCTTATGAAATGAGGAGAGAAAGCTAGCAGACATCACCACCCTGTGTCCTCCCCGCTGAGAGAGAAATCCAGAACTTCATCGGCCCTTTCTTTGGAGTTAAGATATCTTTCCCTTGATGCCTTTATTTAGACATTTTCATGGCCTTAGAACTGTACACTTGCAACTTAATAAATTCCCTTTTTAAAAGCCATTTCGTTTCTGGTATATTGCATTCCAGCAGCTTACAAACTAGACCAGAAATATAGGGGAATATTTTTATATCATTAGGTAGGAAAAGGTCTTCCAAGTAATACACAAAAATTAAGAGCCATAACGTAAAGTCTGAGAAAATGGATACCTGCTCCCCCCTCAAATTAAAACCTCTCTATGGCAAAATTAAAAGACAAGAAAACAGTTAAAACATAAATAAAAGCAAAGGTTTTTATTTTTGTCTTGCACTTGAAAGCCCAACTTCAAGACGAAGCCTAGTTTCCCTTTACCATGAGATGGCCATCCCTAAATATCCATTTTGTAGAAATGTCGGAGCTTACAAGCTAATAAACAAGAAAAGACACTCAAATTCACTAGTAATGAGTCACTGAAAGTTAAAATAACACTGAAATATTTTTCGCTTGTCAGATTGGCACAATTTTAAAAGAAAATTGTACCCACTGTTGGGGAGGGTATGGGAAGCTCAAACTGCTCCACACCCTGGGTGACCATGAGCTGGGAGGGCAACTCAGAAGCATCTGTAACAATCTGAATGTATGTGCCCTTTGAGTTAGTGCTTAAATTGTACAGAGTTCCTATCTGGGGTGATGGAAAAGTCTGTTGATGCTGATGATAGTAATGCATTGTGAATGTAACAGCACTTAATTATGTATTTGAATGTGGCAAAAGGGAAAATTTATATATATATGTGTATAGTAATATATATTACTAGAATAAAATTTAAAAAAACTGTAGGAATGTACAACACAAGCGATAACCCCTACTGTGAACTATGGACTATACTTAATAGTAAATCATAATAACATTCTTTCATCAATTGTAACAAATGTGTCATGCTAATGCAAGGTGTTAATAAATAACAGAAGGAGCATAAAAGAATTCTGTATTTTTCTATATACCTACCACTTCTCTAATAAAAAAAATTTTAATAGGTACATGCCCTTTGATCTGGGACTTTCACTTCTAGGATTTTATTTTACAGAGAAACCCTCACACATGACATACAACGAAGTTTATTGCAGCCTTAGCTGTGTTAACAAGAACAGAAAAAAGCAGAACGACATAAGGGGATGACTAAATGAATTATGGCACAGTCATATCCGGAAATACCATGCAGCTGTTGAAAAGAATGAGCTATATTTATGTGTACCACCTAGAAAGATGTATATGATTTATTGCTATGTATAAAAGGAAAAGCCACAGCTGAGTTTGTTCGCTATGATATTGCATAGAAAATGACTGTTAGTAGTTGCCTCTGGAGGTGGGTGAGGGGAGAGAGAGTGGAGACAGGTGTAATTTCACATTTGCTATGATAACAGCAGCAACAAATTTGACTAAGGTCTACAGCTGGCTCACTCTACCCCAGGCACTCGGCTGGGGACCATGCATTGTCTCATTCGACCCTCGCAACCACTCTTCCAGGTTAGGAGTGTTTCTTATCCCCATTTCACAGATGAAATAAATGAAGCTTAAAGTCATTGCATCAGGTGCCCAGGCTGACACTGCTCAACCGTAGAACCATGAAGCTTTTTAAAGTTAAACTGTCTACCAATGTCTATTGTTAGTGTTGTTTGAGTTATTTTACAGGGATCATCTGATGAGTTTTTTTCTTTCTTTTTTTTTTTAGTTTTTTTAAAAAAAATATTCTTATTGACAAATCACACACATGCAGTCCATACATGGTGTACAATCAGTGGCTCACAATATCATCACACAGTTGTGTATTCATCACCATGATGGTTTTTAGAACATTTGCATCACTCCAGAAAAAGAAACAAAAAAACAAAAAAACCCAAAAAAACTCACACATCCCACGTCCCTTACCCCACCCTTTCATTGACCGCTAGTATTTCAATTTACTCATTTTTTTCTTAAAAAAAATATATTTCTATGGTTTTCTAATTAAACAATAACAATCACAACAAATACAACATTCATTTTAAAAGCACTCAATATTTTGTCTCTGAATCTCAGGAAAAATGCTCCAACTCGCCTTCCTAAAGTCATTTCATTTTAAACAAAAGCTGAAGGGTGAGACTTTACTCTTTGGTTGTTCATCTAAAAGCAAAGAAAAACTTATTCATGAATGACCGCATTTAAAGCTAACAATCTCCCCATCTCAATAGAAATGTTTTTCGTAAGAGAGAAGTAAATGAAACTTACCATTTACTCTTGTCTTACAACCCAACGCAGCTTTTTGAACTGAAAGACAGAAAGGTAGGTTGAGAAAACTCATTTTCCGCAACACATTTCGGTCTGGAGATTCAAACCTCAAAATAAGTGGTTCTTACACATGACGGGGGAAAAAATGGCCAGAAAGAATAGCTTGTTCAAGTGGCTGCACATTCTTCCCAACGCAGTCAGAGAAGAGGGCGAAGGAGACGTAGTGGTACAACTGTGGTAAGGCATTTCAAGAACTTCTTCTTTTGAGTGAATTACGGAAATTGAAGAGTCTGGGCAAGCTTTGCACAATATGATGGGTTGGTCTGACCAACCTCTTTATCCTCATGGGTTCCTATAAGAAGAGAGCGATGTGGTAGTTTGCTCCTGACTCGAGCTGCCTAGGAAGTTGGACAGTAGGAAAAAGGAGAGAGAGAAATCAGACTACTATATTGGCTTTTCCTAAATCCACCTGCTCATCTCCCTCTGCACTTGGCCTGCATTGAAAGCAGTTTCATAGAAATCAGATTTCGTCTCGGAGAGCAAATATTGACGGTCTAGAGTAGACACACAGGCAAGTGTGGCATTAGAAACGTCTCATTTTGTTAAGTGCTGATTCCTGCTCCCCCAAACCCCCAACACCTATCAGGGATGAAACTGGAACTCTAGTTTTTAAAAATCTATATATTTTTGATGTTTTATTGTGGTTATACATAACAAAATTTGTCATTTTAACCATTTTTAAGTCTACAATTCAGTGGCATTAAGTACATTCATGGTATACGCAATGTTGTGCAATCATCACCACATCCATTTCCAAAACTTTTCCACTACCCCAAATAGAAACTCTGTACCCGTTAAGCAATAACTCCCCATTCTCACTTCCCCTAGTCCCTGGTAACCTCTAATCTACTTTCTTTCTATGGGACTCTGATTTTAAATCAGGGCTCCAAATGATTCTTATGCATGTTTGAGAACCAAGATCCTAGAAGCAGAGGTTTGAGTAGGTGACCTCTGAAAGATGCTGCTGCCTCTGTGATTTCTGCATCAGGAAAGTTACATGGGCTTGTTGTCATGGTGAACCCTCCAGTGCCAGAAGAATGTGTCATGGAGGAACACAGGGAAGAGACAGGACAGGGGGAATGAAGTATGAATACAGCATAATGTATAGAATCTGGTGGTATGAAGATTACCAGGAGGACAGGAGAAAGAAGGTCTGGCTATGGGACAAGGTGGGTGGTACATCTGGTCAACCCACATAGGCATCTTCTACTTGATTCATCAAGGAAGTAGAAGGTAGGATAGAGTGTGTGTTTCTGGGGGCTACAATAAACTGGGACACTCATCTCTGTAGCTTAGGCCCTAACACATAATCAAATCACTTCTCAGGCACTTGGAGTCACCAAGCTAATGCCCTTCCAAATATGGGAGAAGCCTCTTCTCAGCCATCATCACCATTTCAGTTTCTTAGCTGCTAAAACAAATATCACACATTGGGTTGGCTTAACAACAGAAATTTAACGTTTCAGAGGCTAGAAGGCTTACTTCCCTCCCCTCTCCCCTCTCCCAGGGCTTGTTTTCTTTTGACTGGCCAGCAATCGTTGGGGTACCTGGCTTTTCCCGTCAGATGGCAATGCACATAATAGGGTCTTCTTTCTCTTCAGGTTCTATTGACTCTGGGTTCTGGCTGCTCCATGTGACTTCTCTTCTGTGTCCAACTTCCTTTGCTGCTAAGGACTTCAGCCAAGGAAGTCCTTCACCAGTGGGTTAAGACCCACCCTCATTCAGAGTGGGCACACCTTAACCAATATCATTTTCAAAGGTGCTATTTGCAAATAGATTCACACCGCAGGACCAGAGGTTTGGACCAGAACATGCCTTTTGTGGAGGACATGATTCAATCCCCAACAACCACAAACCCACCACAGCACTTAGAAAATTCTGCTACCTAAACAGTCTCATTGCCCAGTAAGGATTTGTGGAAACTGCTAATGTACCAGCAGACTTGTTTTTAAAACTTTATTAATGCAGTACAGACAGCTGCTAAAACTAAAGAAGTTGGGAGGAGGGGGAAGAGCCCCACAAATTAAGTTTACAGTGGGACACCCCTCAATGCCAGAATTTCTAATAAAGCGCATGTGAGGTTTCAGAGGTTTTGACACTTTTCTCACCAGCATCTTCTCCAGCCTTGCCTGGGCAGAAAGTGAGGCTGGGTCTGGAGAACCATGGTGCCAGGCAGGATGGGGTGGGGGTGGGGGTGGGGGTGGGTTCAACCAAAGCTGATGAGCCTGGAGCATTGTGTGTCAAACTCTCAGCTGGACAGGAAGCCAGCAAACCTCAGCTACAAAGATAGCAGATGAAACCAGGGGAAGTGCAACTTATAGTTGTTAGTAAACATTGCTAGGGGTGCTTTAGTGAGGGCCTGAGAAAGGAAAGTCATTTGCCTAAGGTTGCACAATAAGTCAGAGGTGAAGTCTTAAATAGAAAAGAAAAAATTTATCCCTGAACCTTAGAGCATTCCTTGGGACCAAATCCACACCAGTGCAAATCATTGTGGTTCACAAGGAGTCAGCCTATTGATAACAGTTATAGCAATAATATAGTAATAAAACAATTAAGTTTATATTTATTTATTTCTCTTGTACTAGGAGTTTTATGTTGATAATCTCATTTAAACCTTATGAAATTGCCATGAGGTGTACAGAGATGATATTAAAAATATTTAGTGGGCGGTGCGATGGTGGCTCAGTGGCAGAATTCTCACCTGCCACGCTGAAGAGACCCAGGTTCAATTCCCAGTGTCTGCCTATGCAAAAAAAAAAAATTAGCAACCAGTAGAGTAATAGAAATATGTAAAGATGTAACTCAATATATGAATCAAAACATTGAAAATATATTGCCCCTTTGTCTCCAACCAAACAGAGCTTTTTTATAAAACTATTTATCAGTGATGTAGGGTTTTACACAAATGATTAATTCACCCATCTGAAAAATTTCCAAAGTTGTGTTGATGTTCAGAAATGGTTGGTGTGGTATTGTGGAATGGCACTCAGTGTCTGGGGAACTGCCTTGAACTTTTGCAATGAATTTCCTGATATTAGTGTTATTGGTTAATGTGTAATCTCAATAAACAGAGAATTCCTCTTCATGCCAATGTGAATCTCAGTGTTAAATGCTCAGCCCTGATGAACATGAGCAAAAATTTCGCAGCCTTTATGCAGTTTGAAACTTTTATATATCCAATATTTCTATTACCTAATATTCCTAAGTGTCCCAAACCATTGAATTCATTGATTTAATTATACTTATCCTTCCACAGAACTTTATAAATACCACTTGATCAGCTGTCAATTCAAAAACTTTAAATGACTCTGAATTTCATTTATTCTATTTTTTCCTACTATCTTAAAATCTAACAGTTTTTCTCTCATAACCAATCCTTTATTCTGTTTTGTTGCAAGTAGTATGCCATCTTTTTGCATGAAAGGCAACGTGATATTTGTGGCCACTTAATTTATAGGCTTGGATTCATGGACAACACAGACTTCAGTGACATAAAGGCAGAACTTATTAGGAAAGTAAGTAAAAGATTATTAGAAATAAGACATAGTGACATCACCAGATAGGACAGCGCCAATACCTGGAGAGGAGTACTGGGGGATCTCGGAGACAGCATTCAGGGTCTGATTAGTAAAACTCCGCAGCAATCTGAAGACAACATTCAGAGTCTCATAAGTAAAAATCCACAGCAGCACATTCTTTTCCCGGAGAAGATTCTGATGATGAGACTCTCTCCCTCTTTCTATTAAGATTCTCCTGTCTAATTGCGTGGCATGCAGCTTATATGGTATCTTTACACAATAGTGGCCAAATTCCAATTAGCGTATGTGACCTGGCCCCGGTGGTGTGTGGGAACTGGTGAGGGATTGAGAAGAGTTTCCTGGGACCTAGATAACTTTATCAAAGTACGTCTCCTTCTTGGAGAATGGCCGGGCCTCCCAGCCGGAGCGCACATTTCAGCAATTTATTACTAAGGTCACACTATGGCAATGTCGGTGGAACAGAACAGACTCTAAAAATTCATCTTTCCCTTACACATCTTTACTCATTTCTTTATAGTACCTTCCACTTCTCTTTCATTCATCAAGTTAAGCTTGTATATCTAAAAGGATTGCCTTCACTGTTAGATTATCACCAACTAAGGATAAAGTCCCCTAAAATCTTTCATTTTCCAATCCATGTCCTCGTCATTTCTACTAAAGGGACTGTGCCAAGCTCAATACAGTTTCCACAGTGTTCCTAAAGCTCCAACACCACAGGCTTCCAGTTTTCATTATCTCAGTTCCCACGTCTTGAGATACATTACTTAATTCTATCCGATGTCTACTGGATGAAAGGGAATAAACATAAACTTTGTCCGGAAAATATTGAAAGTGATTGACTTGATTTACGTCTTTAACTCCGTCGCCCAGAGATGAAGGCAGAGATTTTGATACCACCTGGACCTGCCAGTGGGTTCCTGAGCACCGGAGGCTAGGATGAGATTCTTGAGGAGGTCACTTATGGAGGGAGTGATCTCAGGAGAAGAGAGGGAGCTGGGAAACGGGACAGGGCAGGAGAAGAGCAAAGAGATGGCTGGTGCTGAAGTTGACCCTCAAATAATTCCACGGGGAGAGCCGAGATGGAGTCACACCATACGTTTGATCCACCTTGAAACAAGGGGCTGGGCTTTTACTCCCCTCCTCATCGGTCCTTCCTTGGCCTGCTAGGATGTGCATGGAACATTCCAGGTGTCTCAAGTCAAGGCCGTTCTCCCGAGGGAGTCTGGAGGAGCGGGCTGGTGGCTCCACAGCCTCTGCCCACCACCAAGTTAAAAGGTCTGTAAATGCTCTCTACAATTTTGGCCGAAAGAACAGATTTCCTAGATTTCTTCTTGAGCTCTGCTCCAGTACTCATCCCTGTACAAAATTCAATAAGTCTTCATGACATATTTCTCACTGAATCCGTATTTCTCAAGTACTAATAATAAAGTTTGATGATTGTAGTTCAGATGTTCTTTCCTCTGTAAAAAAGCAACAAAACCTAACACTATTTTCAAAGTCTTGATTTTGCATTTTAAATAACTTTAGATCACACATTTATGTGGAATTTGATGTTTTGTCAACAAGGAAATTTTAGCACTGCCTTGCCTTATAAGTTTTCCAAAATGTGCTTCCTTATTTCACTAGATATATTCTACAAGGAACAGAGCGGTTCTTTAGTTACAACGATATACCTATGCCCGTATTTTTCTTTTCTGAAATTCTCTCAATTTTATTTCTGAAAACACTTGATTTTAAACTCTACAGTAGATTGTGTTAAAATCTGATTTTTAAAATTCTGATTTTTCACACAATCTACTGTGTAAAAGACAAAAAAATTTTTTGGGGTCTAATATTCTAATCTTCCATTAGATGGTGCCATGGTCAAGTCTATGTAGTTTCGAATCAGGCTGGGGAAGCAGAGAGAAAGAGAGAGAGAGAGAAAGGAAGGAAGGGAGAGTGAGCGAGCAAGAGAGCATTTATTGGCAATAAAATGCCTGTAACATCTTGTTTTTATTTTTGCTTGCTTTTCTTTTGAGTTCCTAGCAATAAAATAATAATAATAATAATAATAATAATAAAATCTCCCTCCAGAAATGTGCTATTTCAAGTCAATGTGTGAGTGTGTGAGTGTGTGAGTGTGTGTGTATGTGGGGGGTGTTGAAATGAGAACTTAGTAAAGCACTTTAGTCATTAGATGAAACATACCATCAAATGCTTGGCGCTTGGGAACAAGTAATTTTCTTCTCAGTCCTGGAGGAATTATCCACCACTATTCCGATTATCAGAGGTACAAAATGCTCTCTAAGATTTTGGAATTTTTCCATAACTCTGAGCAGGCTGGTATTCCCATCTTTTCACCAACCACAGGACTTCTTTTATTTTTCTCTTATCAATCTCATTCTTGTGCAGACTTCATTCAAAATGACATTTACTGAGTAATTCATGTTTTTTCTATTTTTTTTATTCTGCGCGTCTATTTGATTAAAGTTCCTAATAGACAAGGGGCACCCTTGCTGGGTTGCTATAAGTCCAGCCAGAAGCCGGAAGGGGATCGAACTGGTGGGGAAGAGCAAGGCTCCTGGGCTCCGATCCCAGGTCTGCCCTAAGCAGCTGTGGCCTGGGGGCGAGTCTCAGTAACTTGGACCCCCACCCCCAGCCCCGCGCGTGGGACTCAGCGGGTGGACAGACCGTGCGGGTCCCTTAGCACCCTGCCAGTAAACCCAGTTATTATTATCGGCATTTTATCCAGCGTGCACACCCATTACAGGTGCAATAGATATGTACGTAACAATATTATTCTAGGCACTGTGCTAAATTCCTTAACAGCTCTATTAAGTTTAATTCATATACCCTCAAATTCGCCCATTGTAAGAGGTGAATAATTCAGTGATTTTTTAAGTTAGATAGCCTATAGGATGTCCATGTAATATTTGGGAACATACTTATACTTAAAACAAAAATTGTCGTTTATCTGAAATTCAAATTTCACTGGCTGTCCTGTGTTTTTATTTGCTAAATTTGGGAACCCTATTTTTTAATAAACATATGGAGTTGTGCAACCATCAGCACATTTCAGTTTGAGAACCTTTCCATCACCCCAAAAGTTCCTTCTTGTCCCTTTGTAGGCAATCCCCAATCCCTTCCCCAGTCCCATGCAACAACCACTCTGCATTCTATGTCTCTAGATTTGGGGAAGATTGTATATTAAAGTGGAGATGCTTGGCTGTTAGGCTATTAACTTGGTTAAAAATTTAAATTGTCAAAGGAAAAACTGCACTGGATGGTGTTAGACCAGTATGACTTTATCTGGGGTGGCTGCAATGCAGGGGAGAGAGAGAACTCATCCTGAAACAAAAGACAGCCAGCTTTTTAAGGGCTGGGAGTGGGTTATAGGAAAAGCCCCTGGCGGCTTGGTCCCTGGGGTAGGTGGAGGGATTTACTGAGGTGGAATTAGGACAGTTTTGGTTCCACCAGGATGGCTGAGGGATTGACTGCAGTTGCGATCAGGAACATTTGGTTCAGAAAGTTTTCATTTGCAGTAATTGGGCCACCATTTGCAGTAACTCGGAGTCAATTAGGGCTGGGAGAGAGGAGGAGACGAGAGATTGGGGGGCTACCCAGCCCCATTAGGAGCCTCTCAGGGGCCTGGGCACCCAGGATGAGAGGGAGAAGGGAGGCGGAGATCTGCGGCAAGTTTGATGTAGAGAATAGTTTGGGTCTGAAGTTGGCTTTTTTCCTTTTTCCTGCAGTCAGGTGTTTTTCTCTGCAGTCCTCACAGCTGCAAGATGAGTTTCAAGGAAGTCAGGATTGGGGAGAGTGCGGATGGGGGCACAAGGAGTAAGGTCGGCAGCTTGGGCAGGAGAAAGAAACACAGTCTTGGTCAAAATATTTGCATCAAAATGAACGCGTGGCTGCCCAGCCTGTGGTTTGCCGTTTGCATCTGCGTGGCCTCTGGGCTACAGGTATGTGGAACAACATGTGTTTATGGATCGCAGGTTTAACCTTGGGGAGGCTGAGAGCTGGACCCTTCTCCAGGTCTGGCGGGGGCAGGGCAGGAGGTTGGGAGGAGATGTCACAGCTTCCCTGGCAAAATGGCAGACCTTGACTACCTGGGCCCAGGCTTGGAGGGCCTTACCCATGTCACGGTGCCTCCTGCACAAATGGTAGCTGGAAAAGAGCCTCCCCTGAATTCAGAGTTTGTTTGACACACATTTGTGGAAGACACACTGAACCACCCAAGCATCCGGATCTAGGGACGTGCATGAAAGATAGTCTGTGTTTGAAGAAAGCTAGTTCCTTAGTGGCTAGCATTTATTGAGCACTAACAGTGTGCCAGTGCCTTCCAAGAGTTTTAGGTATGTGAACCTCTAATCCACACAAATACGCTAATTAAGGAGGTACTACTAGGCTCCCCATCTTGCCTATGAGGAAATTGAGGCTCAGAGAGGTTAAGTAAGTGCCCCAAGAAAACACAGCTTGTCTGGGCCTAAAGGAGCCTTTCTCTTACCACTTCTCCATTCCCTCATGCTATGGTGTGATAAATTCTATGGAAGCTCAGAAAACAAGGCACCTGAGGCAGTGGGAGAGGCGGGGTCAGGGATATTCCCTGGGGAATTAGCTGATCAAGGAAGGAGGGAAGGGCATTCCAAGCAGAGGGAACAACATATGCAAAGGTAAGAGGCAAGAGAATGTGGTGCGATGAAGATATATGAATGAAGCTTGGAACTAATGATATTTCAGAGCATTAAAAAAAAAAAAACTGAGATGGTTCTTAGGGGGGAAATAGTTTGATTTTGGCAAGAGAAAGGGTCTCATATGAGAGCTCGAAAGACTTCCAGCAGCAACTTGTAGCACCTCCACCAAGATGGTAAGTTGTCTCTGGCATGTTGTTCGCTCTCACCCAGGCCTGTTTCCTTTTCTGTTGTAACAGAGCTAATAATACCTGTGTTGTGGCCTCACATATCTAACATAGTATTGCAAAAAGCAGGATGCAGGGTAATGCAAGGTAAGAATGCATGTGGGGCATCATCCAACATGGTGATGTAAGACAGCAACTGACATCTCTCCCCAGAGATGGAGCAAAAAAAAAAGACAATTCTCACTTGTTCAGAACTCTGGAGGGCAGTAAAGAGTGGAGAGGAATCCCACAAACACTGAATTGAAGAAAGAGAAAAATAATGTTTGGAAATTGTCAGAGGTGACGGTAGCATGTAATTGAGAGAATAATTACGAGTGCTGAATGGTATGGGAGTGTGGTGGAAAGGGGAAATGTAGAGTCACGTATGTCACCGGAAGGAAAGTTGGAGGTTAAAACATGGCAGTGTGTAACAGTGAATCCCGTGGTAGACAATGTCTGTGATAAACTACACAGATATTAAAAGGTCCTTTCATGAACTAGAGCAAATGAATGACACTATTACAAGGAGTTAATCATAGACGGGTAAATGGGGGAAAATATACCTATTGCAAACTATGGACCATAGATAACTAATATTTTTATACTCTTTCACCAGCAGTAACAAATGTACCACATCAACACTATGGGTCAATATAGGGGGCAATAAGGTATGGAAGGGTTTGGATTTTCTTTTTTCTTTTTATTTCCTTTCTGGAGTAATGAAAATGTGCTGAATGCGATCATGAGCATGTATGCACAACTATGTGCTGATACTGTGAGCCAGTGATGGTATACTTTGGATGG
>PVIY010051820.1:0-15486 GCA_004026745.1 Myrmecophaga tridactyla | reverse complement strand
ATAATTTATAATTATATTATATAAAATATATATGATAATTTATAATATATTTATTTTGTATCTATATTTATTATAAATATATATATTTATGTTTGTAATTTATATTAAATAAATAAATTTAAATTTATATTAAATATACAAAATATAATTTAATATTCTTCTTTTAGAAGAAATGAAGAGAGTTTATGATATCAGGGTATGGAAAGATTTCTTAAATAAGACAGAAAGCATTAAGAATTTTACATGTTTAAACACAACAAAATTTTGCATATTTAACTACACAAAAATTTAATACTCCTTTACAGGAGTTTCATCTTTTCCTAGAATCTAGAGTGTCACTTCTATCAATTTATAAGTTGAGTGACACTCTAGACTCCAGAAGATATGTGGATAAAAAGTATCCACAACATACAGACTCTACAAATTAATAAGAAAAAAGCAAATAAAGCAATAGAAAAATGGACAAGGGATATGAACAAGTAATTTAATGAAGAAGAAATCCCAATGGCAAATAACATGTGGAAATAAGCTGAAGTTCATAAAATTGAGGAAATAAAAGTTAAAATGATGAAAAAAACCCTGAGGCAGGTTGCTGGGAAGCTAAGGAAGTGTAAGCCTCGTGTTCCCCTCATTTATGTAGATTCCAGGGACCTGGCTTCCCATGGGGGTCACGTGGCCATATAATTGTGTAGACTTTGCAAAATTAAGTACTAACTGACTTCACAGAATCATTTAAGACCACTATGCCTTCCTATTCCAACTTCCCCCCAGTTCAACCCTACATCTGGGTTTGAGTTGTTCATGAGCTTTTTGGAATCTAGAGAAAAGTTAAGCTGGTTCAGGATCAAATGAGTGATGGGGATCAAAGTGACACAGCCACTTTGGAAAGGTCAGATAGTAGCTAGCTGCCCTCTAAGGATTGGAGTAGTCCTGCTCTCCCTCCATGCCGACTCACCCAGTGTAGCACAATGCAGGTACAAGGCCAGTGATCAAACACAATAAAGCATGTCCTTTAATGCTACAATATAATGAAAAGCTTGGCTGGTCTTTGTCCCTAGGACCTGGGAAGCAACCTTCCAATATCTGGGTTGTCCTGGGATAGCTGTGCCTTCTGTTCTTCATGGTGGACCAGGACCACACCGGATAGCTCCAGGGTGGGCCCAGAACCACACCAACAGTCTTGGAGTGAGGGTGAGTGGGCCATCCCACATTAGAAAGAACCATGGGATCAGGGTATTGGAACTTTGAGCCATGTCACATCAGCCCACATCAGCCCACCTCCCCAATCTCTGGCAATGAATGGGGGACTGCAAATTGAGTTCAGCTACATGGGTAATGATTCCATTGGCCATGCCTGCATAAGGAAACCCCATGTAAGCTCTCAGGCACTTGAAGCTTCAGGGAGCTTCCATGATTGAGAAGGCGGCAGTCTGCGCTGGGAGGGTGATACATTCTACCTGTACCTGGAGAGGACACAGAAGCTTGCATTTGAGACCCTCTCAGATTTCGATATATGTGTCTCTTTCTTTTGGCTCCTTCTTCGTATCCTTTTACTATAATAAAACCATAATCCTAAGTACAGCATTTTCAGTAAGTTCTCTGATTTCTTCTAGTGAATTATCAAATCCAAGGGTGTGGTAGAGACCTCCAAATTTGTAACCAGTTGGCCAGAAATGATGGTGACCTGGGCCCTGACCTTGCAGCTGGTGCCTCTGGGTAAAGCCGGAATTGAATTGACTCAATTACTGTGGGCTTGGCAGTTGCCAACTGAGTTTCTGATAGCCAGTAAAAGTTCCTAAAACCAGAAGGACAAGGGAGTATTTAAGATTAGTGCATCGATGAGAATATTTGAAACATCCTGAAATTTTATTATTCATCCAGGAAAGAAACTTGATGGATGATTTCAAACTTTATGATAATCTTAAATATGCTAAAAGAAACTTTTCTAGATTATTAGCAATAAAAATAAAAATTTTAAGAAGTAACATCAGTGAAAATTCTGAAGTAAGGGATGGAAAAACTTTACTGCTCCATAAAAGCAACGAAAAACTCACAAAAACTGTCAGATACAACTTTTTAGGTACTCTGAAAAATTAACCATAGGCTTGCAGTCACACAAGAAGCAGTTATTCAAGAAAAACAGCCAATTCTCAGTAAGAACAGCAAGCTTTGTGGCATTTTTCTTACTCTAGTTCCACATCCTGCTCCCCAGCTCAGTGGTAGCCTTGAAAATCCCAGCCCACATTCCTAGGACCACAGGGAGCACAACAGACGTGAGTTACAAAGAAAAGTGTCTAGCTGTTTTGACTTGCCTGATGGTTTCCTTGAAACCTAGCTTAAAAGACTTATTCCTATTTCACCTAAGAACTCAGCCAGCACTAAAGCTGCAAACTCGGGTGGAGGGGGGATTTTTCAAAAACATTTCCAGGTAAATATTCTATTACCTGCTGCCCAAGATGACACATAACAATTTGGACAAACAACAGACTAACCAAAAAGTTCAGGAAGAAAGGCTATAGTTCTAGTTTGGAAGCTGCTGGAATGTAATACCAGAACTGGGAAGGTTTTTTAAAGGTGGAATTTAATAAATTGCAATTTATAGTCCTAAGCCTATAAAAATGTCCCAACGAAGGCATCCAGGGAAAGATACCTTAATTAAGGAATCAGTGGGTCTGGAACACCTCTGTCAGAGGGGTAGTCACGTGGCTGGCATCTGCTGGTCTCTTGTCCTGGGCTCCATTGCTTTCAGCCTCTGTTCCAGTGGGGGTTCCTCACTTTGCTTCTCCAAGAATGGCTTTCATTTCTCAGCTTCTCTTGGCTCTCTCCAAGTTTTAGATTGCTTAACATCTCATGGCAACATCTGCTGGGCTCCAAGCATCTCCAAACATCTGTGTCTCTGTTCTCTAATTGTCAGCATCTGTATCAGCTCTGCTCTGAAGTTTCTATTGGTTCTGTCGTTTCTGGCTCTCTCCAGTGTGTTTCTTCTTTTAAAGGATTCCAGTAAACTAATCAAGATCCACCTGAAATGGGTGGAGTCACATCTCCATCTAATCAAAAGGTCACACCCACAACTGGTCGCGTCACATCTCCATGGAGATGATCTAATCAAAAGATTCCAACCTACAGTGTTGAATCAGGATTAAAAGAAATAGCCGCTCCCACAAAACTGGATCAGGATTAAAACATGGCTTTTCTGGGATACGTAATATTCTCACACTGGCAAAGCTATTCCTGGGAATCTAGATTTCCACTGCATGCATAGAACTGTGCTCATGCTTGGGATAGACTAAGAAGGCCCTAAGTTCTCATCTTTGGCTGACTTGAGGCTCTGTGAAACCAAGAATGAAGGTCAATGCAGAGTTGCAAACTGCCTGACTCAGTGCTCAAAGTGTGTCCCAACATGCAGAGAGAGTGTCTCACTACATGCCATGGTAAGACACATGGCAGCATCTCCTTGTCTCTTCCTTATCTTCCAGGTTCTGCTTCAGCTTTTTGATTCCTGTGCCTTTCTCTCTCAGTCTGAATTTCATTGTCTTACAGAGGACTCCGATAATAGCATTAAGACCCATCCTGATTACGGTAGGACACACCTTAACGGATGGAGCCTCATCAAAAGGTCCTACTTGCAAACCCATCGTAATGGGTTAGATTTAAGAACATGTTTTTCTGGGGTTCATATAGCTTCAAACAATCACAGACCCCCTAACCCAAAAATGAACCCAAAATGGATCAAAAGGCTTAAATATAAGAACTAAAACGATAAAACTCTTGGAAGAAAACATAGGTGTAACCCTGCAAGACCTTGCATTAAGCAACAGTTTCTTGGATGTGACACCAAAAACATATGTGACCAAAAAAGAAGGAAAAGCCAGAGCCTGGAGGGGTACATCTACGAACCCAGGAATGCTAAGGACTACAGCAACACCAGAGCTGGAAGAGGCAAGGAAAGAGTCTCCCCTACAGGTTTCAGAGGGAACTCAGACCTGCAAGACCCTGATTTTGGATTTCTGGTCTCTAAAACTGTGTAGCAATAATTTTCTGTTGTTTTAAACCACTTAGTTTGTGATACTTTGTTCCAAGAGCCCTAGAAAGTCAATACACCTATTAAAATATTAACAGTGATTATTTCGGAGCTCCATATTATGGACAGGGTTTTAATTTTTCTCATCTACAGTTTCTAAATTTTCTACAGTGAACCACATTACTGCCAAAATTAGAAAAATGAAAAGTAAAATTACTTTAAAGAGAAAAAAAAGAAAAAAAAAACAAATGAACCAGCTAGAGTTAGCATGAAACTTATGCAGCTTAAACTTTGGGGCTTCCCAAATGCCCGGGAAATGTCTACACCCCCGGGAAAGGCTCTAGATTGTTCGTATTTGTAGTTAAATAGTACTTTTCATAAAAAGGGTATCCCCCACTCCGAACTACATATGCTTCAGGCTCCCTAAAACCATGATTTCTCTTGGAATCAATAAATATGGAATACCTAACAAGACTATACTGACTACTTTAATCGAGAGAGAGAGAGAGATGGAAACATTTTCCACTTAGGAAAGGACACAAGCAAACTCAGATAGCCAGACCCAGGCAGGAAAACCAATATTCCCCTGCTCTCCTGCTCTAACATACACCCAAGCCATCAGTTCACTCTCAGTGCTTTAAACCAAGCACTGTACTGCTGAAGCTTCATACATAAATTGTGAGCTGCCAATATTTTATAAATGCTACAGGGAATATTCACTCAAGAATTCTTTCTTGGGGATTCCTCAAGTTCTTTAAGAAGTCAACCTCTTTTCATCTGCTGTGAGATTTTCTTTTTAAATCCCTCTTTAAACACTTCCTTTTGTGTGATGCCTTTGCCCTAAGGATTGAGCTTTAAAGAAAAGCTACTTTCCATTCATTGCCTTTTTTCATATATGCTCTCCCTGACCTTTTAAAATTGCAAAATAAAGAATCTCAGGAGTAAAGAGGGCCATTGGCTTTGGGTTCCTCAGCAGTGAAGGGGCCATACTGATAAAGCCAGCTAGACTCACCCTAAAGCCACAGGCCACAGGACCCTTTGCCAAAACAAAACAAGCAAAAAAAAAAACAACTTTATTTTGGCAAATGGTCAGGTTGAACATCAAACTGTAAGACTGCTAAAAGTTGAAGTGCTCAACTTGAAAAGAAGTTTAAAAGAAAAAAAAACCCTAAGGATCCACATAAACCAGTTTGAAATCATTGATCTGCATTTCCATCAAACAAGAAGCAAAAGAATATGGGGTTTCTCCCTCTGCAAAAGCCAGGTCTTCAGGACCCCTTTATCACAGATTTCTGGAGCTGTGGCCCCTCCTAACCTTGTTCATAGAGAAGGGGAACATACACATGATACTGATATATATATCCCATGCGATACAATCAGGGCAACTGTATGGCACAACCATAAGGCACATGGGGTCAACGGGCAAGTCTTCTCATTTTAGCAAGACTTTTACAACACTCATTCGGCACACCATCTGTGGTGATTTGCTCCAGTTTAAATACAAATGAACAAACAACAGCACCTTCTAGAACCCTCCTGTCTATCCTCCTTGCTTCCACAAAGAGCCCTTCCTACCTGAATGCAAATCCTCAGCTTAAGGATTTAGCACATCTCACCAGGAGCATCTGAGTCTCACGTCTTTGATGCTGCGGTAGGGCTGTGCTGAGATTCAGAGTACCTTCAGATATCTAGTAAATATGTATGAAGTGCCTAATTAATCCGTGCCCCATGCTCTAGACATTAGTGAACAAAACAATCAGCACTCTCACCCTCGTGGGGAGACCTCCTAAGTAAGTAAATGAAACCCATAAGAGAGAGATGAGTGCAATGGGGAAAACAATAAAGCTCCAAAAGGGGAATTGTAAAAGATGGAGGAAGACCTAGGTTTAAAAAGAGCAGTCAGGATTGTTCTCATTGAGGTGGCATTTGAGGAAAGTGCTGAAGATGGTGAGAGAGGGAAAGCTCGAGAGCAAGAGGGAGGGAGGGAAGGAGGGCACCTGAGAACATCTGGGGAAAGAGGAAGACGGAAAGGCCAGTGCAAAAGCACTGGGGTCAGGAGTGTGCGTGGTATAAAGGGAGCACCTGGAGAGGCCTGTGTGCTTCAAGGTCAGGACAGAACAACAAAGCAGAGCGAGACCAGAGGTCAGAGGCAGGAGCTGAAAGTAGATGGCACAGGCCTCTATCATGCAGAGAGGTGAGAAGCAGAGGAATGACGCCATCTGCTCTACATCTGGAGATGCTGAGCAGGAGCAAGCGAGCAGCGAGGAGGCTACTGCAGCCACGCAGAAGAGACGGTGGTGTCTTGCACCTGCAGTGACAGCAGAGGAAAGCGACAGGTAAATGGTGGCCTTCTGATGTCTACCTAAGGTAGTTCCAGAGGGATGTGCTAAGGAGTTGATGTGTGGCGTGAATATGGATGATGTGCAAGTGTCTAGCCTGGGAAAGAATGGCACTGACACTGACGAGGCAGGACACCCTCAGGTGGAGCTGAGCTGGGGAGGAGACTGGGGGCTCCATCATGAACGTGCTGACTCTGAGATGCCCTCCCTGTGTCTCCAGCTCATGGACCCATGTCTCCCTGCCACACTCTCCACTGCCCACTTTCCTTCATGCACCCCTCTACAGGCTTTCACACCTTTTCTTTCCTCCACAGCCTCTGTGGCTCTCTGTCCACAAAAATTCCCAATTTTCACCTATTTCTTGTCACCATATCATCAGTAACTAAGCAAAATGCACCTACATTTTCAGAACAACTCCCACGGGTGTCTTTTGTCAATTCAAAATCACCTATCTGCTAATATGGCTATTCTTCAAATGCCAGCATGCACTAAAAGAGTAAGGAGTGGAGAATAAAAAAGGAAATTATGGACCTACGCAGGTGGCTGGAAAAGGACAGCCAGTCACCAGATCCTTCCACGAGGTTGAGAAGGAGCAGGAAAGTGTCGCCCACGGTCTGAACTGGGACCCCGTGCTCTTAATTTCCTTTGAAGGAGTGATCTCTCAAAAGAATTATTTGGTAAGCATGAAAACCAGCCTTTTTTTAAGGCCTTCTCCAGAATGTTGGCAAGAAATGTTTTTACCCTCTTAATAGGAATTTCTGGAATTAACAATTAAGAAAGGACTTCCTGAAGCCTTGAATAATCATAAGCCAACCTACCGGATGCTTCAACAGATCCTGACTGCATGGCAAGACACCAGACAAGGTGGGTTGGACCTGAACTCTGCCCCACCGCCCCCAGGCTGGTCCTCTGGAGGGAGGTGACAGATCCCCATTTACAAACCTTTTTAATAAAGAGGAAAGGATCATAAGCCAGCCAAGCCACCAGAATCACTGTCAGGTAAATTTATAGTGACACTTCAACATTAACGATGAAAGCTAAAAATAGTTGGTGATGTTACATCCAACAGTAAATTATTATAGCCACTGAACGAGATGATGCACAGTAGCAACTGAATGGTGTCATAATAACACAGCCAATGAGGAGCCCCTGCTACTGTTATCAGGTCATCCTGCAAAAGGGAACTTGTGTGTCGGTGGTCCCCGGAAGGGCAGTTGAGGAGATGAGAGAACACCGAAAGGACAGCCTGCAATTTTAGAGAACTGGAGCCCTGCAGCACCAGCCTGCGCAGGTGAGACGTCACAGGGCAGCACGGGTGGTCCATGCCGGTGAGCACACAGGGGGCTTCCTGGGATCCCGCGGGCTCAGGACCCCCATCCTGGCTCTGCCAACCAGCAACATAAAATCAATTAACAAGATGAACTTAGGAGTAGTCATATGGCTTTATGTAATAAAGGAAACGTTTTTTACTTAAAAAAAAAAATCAGTTAAGAGGAAAAGATTAGTGATCAGAGAGGGCCAGACAAGCTTCTCAGGCTGCAGATGAAAAAGCCATGAAAACGAAGCATCTGCATGTGAACAGTTACCCCACGATACCACTGACGAGCAAGTGATAACTATTTTAGGCCTCACTAATGCCCCTTGCTCAGTTCTGGGAGGCGTCCCCCTGTAGTCACACCCGCTCCGCACGGATGAGCCAGCTGCTGCAGGAAGGAGATGGGTATGCACCAGGGTGAGACCTGAGAATAAAAAACCTGTCAAACATTTCAAACTCCCTAAGTCCTCTATCCTAAGAGCTCTACTTTCAAAAAGATAGATAGATTAGATAAATAGATAGATAGACCTACATGGAGACACTTTTTTAAAAATTTCACCTTAATATGAACGTTTACCCTCAAGGCACCCTGCCTGAAGAAGGGGTTAATCAGAAGTGTCTGACTTCTCCCCCTAGGAGGGCAGCTGCGGTGTCTACTGCCTGGACAAAGCAGCTCTGCCTGCCACAGAGCCCTGGAGCCAGGCCCCCAGGGATGCCCAGCGCTGAACAGAGGGTTGGCAGGGAAGTGTGTGCACTGAGGGGTGGGAAGTGGCTGCAAACCTAGGCGCCACCCTCCTCTTTATAGTCACCTCTTTAGCTGTTGGCATCAAGCCATTTATAAGTTTCACACTAGCAAACTGAGAATAACAACAACAACAAACAACTGAACTATGTGGCTACACTAACTGGAGAAACGCGATCAGCCTTGACCAACAAGCCTCTATCACAGCACTAACCATGTTTCTCGTTAAATGTGTATCAGATTAAACCCTGCAGGGTTTTATTTCAGCCCTGACCCTCTGTTCTTCCCGCTACATTTACTGAGTACCCACGACTCACCAGGCACTGCGCTGGGGACACAAGAGGAAACAAAAGGACAGAAATCCCTGCCTCCGTAGAGTGTGCATGTGAGTGAGGGGAGCCGCAGCAGATAAAAAGCAATCACAACAATGTATCAGCCATGCAGCCTGTTAAAAAGCCTGGAGTGTTACCGGCAAGAGGAGGAAAGCACTGCAGCCAGAAGGAACAGCCTGGCAAAGGCCTGGGGCAGGAGTGTGCCTGGGGAGCTCCAAGGAACAAAGTGAGGGGCAGTGTGGGTAGAGCTGAAAGAGCAGGACAATGGGTCACAGAGGCGGGGGGGAGGGGTGGCATTTTGAGCCCTGAAGACCACCATGGGGCACTGAGCTTGGACACACAGCAGCATGGAGAGCCCCTGGGAGGTACTGGGTGGGTGCGTGGATGGGGGCGATCCAATCGGGGTTCTGTGCTGAGAGCACCATGCTGGGGGACAAGGGTGGAAAGTGGAAACAGGGGCAGTGCTAGGAGGCTACTCAGAAAACCCAATCAAGATGACTGCAGGGAAAGTGGTGAGCTATACTGTGGATGCAGGTGAGGAGTAAAGCCAAAACAGCTTTGCTGCTGGATCAGAAGTGGACAATGAGAGAAGGAGACACTGAGCTCCTAGGTGTGAGCGTCTGGAAGCGGGGGGGGCGGGGGGTTGCCAGGAACTGCATGGAGGAGAATATCGGGGGGAGCATGTTGGGGGAGAGCATAGGAGTTTGGTCTTGGAATGCTGAGTTCACAATGTCTACCCTGGCAGAGGCCAGGGAGGTGGTCAGCTATAGATGTCTGGAGCTCGGGGGAGGGACCTGGTTGGAGAGAGAATACTGGTGGTGTAAATTAAACCCTACCTGGCATGGCTGTCCACCATAAAGTTTAAAAAGTTAGGAAGATTCAGGTTTTGCAAAGCATCCCAGATACAGTCTCACCTTGGTTTCCCTCCCCTAAATATCAACAAGGAAGACAGAGAAGATGAAAACTAAGAGCATCAAACCCATTACGTGACTCAAGGAAGACCTGGGTGGAAGAGGCTGCCATGGGGAGAGGTCATGTTTTAGCTTACTGGCTATTCAAAGCAAAATCCTTGAAATGGGTCAGGTTAAACAATGGGAATTTATTCACTCATGGTTTTGAAGCCAGGAAAATGCCCAAATTAAGACACCATCAAGGTGATGCTTTCTTCCCACAGACCAGCTGCTGGCAATCCTTGGCTCCTCTGTCACGTGGCGACCTCTGCTGGTCTCCCCTTTCTTTTTGGGTTTTGTTGCTTTCAGCTTCTTGCCTCTGTGGCTTCCTCTGTCTCAGGTCTGAATTCATTCCACTTAAAAGGACTCCAGTAATAGGATTAAGACCCATCCTGACTGAGGTAAGCCATACCTTAACTGAAGTAACCTCAACAAAGTTCCCCCTTACAGAGAGTCCACACCCACAGGAATGAATTGAGTTTAAGATCCTGCTTTTCTGGGGTACACAGATCCAAACCATCACAGGTCAGGAAGCAGCTTCACTCCTCTCCCTCTGTCCTGGGGCCTCCTCTGTGGGCGGACCCCCAAAGTAGCTCAGTGGGGCTTGTTTCTTCTCTACTGGCACCCCTATCCCCACCGCTACCACCTCTTCTCTACTCCAGGGCAAAACATCATCCCTTCGCAAACAGTTGGATAAAACAAAGGAGAGAAGGGATGAAAAGGGAGGAAAACCCATGTACTGGGGTTCTCCAGAGAGCAGAACGAACAGGATATGCATCTAAGTATATGCGTGTATATGTAAATATATGTAAATAGGGATCGACTCATGCACCCATGGGGATTGGCAAGTCCAAATTCTGTAGGGCAGGCTGCAAGTTGGAAACCCGATGAAGGTAACACTGGATTGCCCAGAAGAAGTCACAGGTTGGGAACTCCAATGATGAGGAGTAATAAATTCCCCCTGAAGAGATGCCTGGCTGAAGGAGAGAGAAATTCTTCTTTCTGACTGCTCAAGTCTTCAGTTCTCGCTTTAAACTTCCAACTGACTGAGTGAGGAGACTCACTGAGGGCAACCTCCCTCACGGATTGCAGATGTCATCAGACAGAGACAATTAACAGACTAGTGATTTAAATTCAGGAAATAGCCTCACAGTCACAATCAGGCCAGTGCTTGCTGGACGCTCTAATCAAGCCAAGTAGAGACGTGAACTTCACCATCACAGCCCACCCTGGAGTGAGAAACCTTTCCAGAGGCACAGCTCCCCAGCAAGGCAGGGTAGGTGGAGACATGTCCCTGCACTTAAGGCCTGGGCCAGGGATGGTGGTGTTTCCTGCAAATGTCATCAGAGCATTGGATCTCAGAAGAGGCTGGCACCACAGGGGAGGAAATGAGCACTCACCGAGAGCCTACTGGCAGCTAAGGTCCAACCAGAGCTGTGGTGGGCACCAGCTTCAGACCACACAGGGGGCCAGCTGTCCTCATGGTTCTGCTCTTTGATAAATCCCTAATCTGACCAGAGGTCACACCTGGTTCAAAGAGGAGGGCAGAGAATTCTAAATAGAGATGATATCGTGGAGCCAGTTTTATCTAACTTCCTTCCCCAAACTCTACCCAGAACTATAAGAAATACATGTGTGTCATTTTAAGCCATGAAATCTGTGGCAATTTGTTACAGCAGCAGAAAACTAATGATGCCACGTCACAGAATAGTGTGGCAATAGCTAACATGGCTGCAGAGGCTCGTTCTCCCACCCGACATGTGTCCCCCAGGTATACACCCTAGAGCAGCACAGCCCAGGAGAACCTTCTGCTATGATGGGGATATTCTGTACCTATGCCTGTGTCACTTGTCTCAATTCAACATTTGAAATTCAGCTAAGGAGCCACTTGTCTCAAGTCAACATTTAAAATTCAGCTAAGGAGCCAAATTTTTAATTTGATCTTTACTAATGCAAATTTAAATAGTCACATGTGGAAGTGCTCCTATGTTGCATAACACAGCCTAAAGTAAAGGTTCTGAGACGGTGCCACACATTTTAATTTCCTAAAGAGTTTTTTTTTGGGGGGGGGGGGGGGATGCATGCATGGTCCAGGAATCAAACCAAGGTCTCCAGCATGGCAGGCGAGCATTCTGCCACTGAACCACCCATGCACCCATGAAGAGTTATTTTTAAATGCTGATGCCCAGCTGAACCCCAGACCAGTGAAATTAAGACCCACTAGGAAGTAGGATGTGGACATCAGTATTTTTAAAACACTCCAGGGGATTCCAGGGGATTCCAATGTTCAGCCAGATTTGAGAAACAGCACCCTAGAGAAATTGCCACACAGGCACACATGCAGTCAGCTACAAGAACATAAGCTGAATCACTGCCTGTAATAACAAAAGAATGGAAAACTCTAATGCTTACAGTCACGCAATGGAATATTATGCACCCAGCAATTAAAGTAAATGACTAGATCTACAAATAGTGACATGGCTAAATAGGGAAAACATAATGCAGACTACAAAAATAAAGTAGAGACACTGCAGATGAGAGTACCATTTATGTGGCTGTAACAATACTACATGTTGATTATAGATACACTCATGTGTATAGTACAAAGTACACAATTTTGGCAAGAAGAATACATACCAATGGCAAGACGATGGCAATTATGGGGGTTGGCAATGATGTACCCCAGAAAAAATATGTTCTTAAACTTAACCATTCCTCTGGGTATGAATCCATTGTAAGTAGGACCTTTTGATGAGGTTACTTCAGCTAAGGCATGGTCCAACTCAATCAGGATGTCTTAATCCTATCACTGGACTCCTTTATAAGCAGAATAGAGGAGAGAAAATCAGAAGAAGCAGCCAGAAGCTAAAGGTCAACAGAACGGAAGAGAAGGGAGGGGCCACGTGCACTGCCACGTGACCGTGGAGCCTGAGGTCGCTGGCAGCCAGCCCCAGAGGTCCCCACTCTTCAGGAAGACACCATCATCTGGACTTTTTCCTAGCCTCAAAACCATGAAACAATAAATTCCCATTTTTTTAAGCCAGCCCATTGCCTGGCATCTGCTTGAGCAGCCAATAAAACTAAAATAGCAACCTCCTTGGAAAGGAGATAAAAAAAGGATGGGATTGGTAAGGGGTTAGGAGAGACATGCACAAAGAGGGCTTCAATGTACATATTAATTTAATTCATTACAAATGAAGAAATGAGCAAATTATTACAAAATGTGATCATTTGTTCTATCTGGATGTTACGGCACAACTGTACATTATAAATATTTTATTATACTGTTCCATGTCCTTTAAATTTTTCATAATAACATAAGAGACCCACATAAGGGCATCTATACAGGAAAAGTAAGCCCAGGGTGGGCAGCAGAGGGGAGGATGCCTCTTGGGGGATGTGCTCAGTTATGGTATTCTGGGGAAAGAAATTTAATACTAGGCAATTTTGCTTCAAGTGGAAAACCAAGAGACACACTGCAAATGTTTAAGAATTTAAGGAACAAAGCAAGTGTAAGCCCTTCTTTAAAAAAACAAAAATGGTCGGATGACAAAAATCTAACCGAACATGAGTCAAACAAAATAAGGAAGTTAGGAATTATCTTGGTAGCAAGTTAAGAGCAAGAAGCTGTGGTGCAGGGACCTCTGTTGCACATTATATATACTTATTTTAAATATAGGACAAAGGCTAGAGACTGCAGGAAACAGGGGAACAGAGGAGAACATGGATGCTACGAAACTTCTCCGATAAAGGTAAGAATCTAGTTTGAAAAAAGAAGACTGAAGGGTGGGGGATAATATTATTATAATGACTCAGGCCCTGTCCTCAGTGCTTTACATTATGAATTAGAATAATAATTCACTTAATTTGCAACAATTCCATGAGAAAGATGCTGTTATGTTACAGCAATGTTCAGCAATTTGCCCAAGGCCAAGTGAGAGGGCTGGGATTTGAACCCAGGGTGTTTGGGTCTCAAGTTTCTATGTGGTTCAGTGGAATTAAGTATGCATCTCCCAATTTTCTCTGCACTTCTAAAAGGTAGTCAAGAGATGTGGTCTAAACTTGAATTTCTGGCTAGTAAAAACTGATTCCAACAACTTAAACATTTCCATAACCTTTTCTACTTGACTTTGATGCTTATTCGTATTCTTCGTCTTATTAAATTGAACTAAAAATAAATTTAAAAATAAATATTCACCCTTAAAGCAGTATGTGTAATATATAACTCATTAAACACATAACCTCCATGTCCTGAGCAGAGCCATCCCTGAACTGCTGATCACATGTCTATGGGCTATTTCTGGGAGGTGGCATTTGGTGTGTGTGGGTTTCCTTTATCCTGTATTGCCCACATGGTTTATACTGGGTATTTGTCATTGTTCACAACAAAGCTATTCTAAATAAAATGATCACATAATCACATTGGACAGCAATAAGTAAAAGGGAAAATCCAGGTGCTGCCTTAGAAACACAAGGATATGGGGAGCACCTGGAATATTCAGGGGGCAGAACCTACCTCCAAAGGTGATCTGAGATCCCGACAGGTACCCCCGGTGGCCTGCGGGAAGACAGAGTCTCTGTGAACCAAGGGGGAAGCCTGAGGAGACAGCGGGCTGTGCTCAGAAGTATGGAATGGGAAGGCAACGCATACGGAGCTAGATGAGGAAACAGGATGACTCAAAATAGAATGTCAGGAGAAATCCATGTGGAAGGAACCCACAGAACTCACACTCTGGAATTCCAACTAGTCCTCCAGGGAAAAGCTTCAGAGATTCTCCCAGAATGCAAAAGCAAAATGAACATCACCTGGCAAAGGCTAACACAGTGAGAGAAAAGAGGAGAGGTCACAGAATACAAAGACAACACTTTTCAGGTGTTTCAAGATAAAGGGACAAGGAGTTTCAAGATGAACTATAACCATTTTCCAACGAAATACATGCATTACTTGAGTACAAAAGTAGACACTTGTTCTATGGAAGAAAATCTCTCTCCACCAGTAAGTATTTGAGATGTTACCTGAAACACTCCCTAAGCCATACTTACAAAAACAACCAATTTTTTACCGACTCAGAAAAACAAATCTGCTTATTTCCTGTGCACCACACTTCTTAAAATTCTAGAATAATATACTCCATATATTCCATCTGTCGGTCTGTGTCTGTCTTCCTTCACACACTCACTCACTCTCTCCCTACACTTTCTCTCCTCCCCACCTCACAATAAAAAGAGGTCTCTTTCAAGCTAAATTAATGAGAAGTTCATCTTCTCATTACAATTTGCAGATCCTTGATAAATATAACTATATGGCATACATAAAACTACATAACTTTATAAAACAACAGCACACACAAGAAATTTATTTTTGTAGCGGAAGCTAAGCCTACCTATAATTATGCCTAAGACTTCATTTCAGGAAATCTCTCTCTTTCTCTCTCTCTTTCTCAACTCAACTCTGCAAGTAAAATCACCACCTTCCCCCTATATGGGACATGATGTCCAGGGGTATGAGTCTCCCTGGCAACATGGGACATGACTCCCAGGGATGAGCCTGGCCCTGACACTGTGGGATCGACAATGACTTCCAGAACAAAAGAGGGAAAAGTAGTGTAACAAAATAAGGTATCAGTGGCTGAGAGAGTTCAAATGGAGTCGAGAGGCTATTCTGGAGGCTACTCTTCTGCAAACTTGGGGTAGATATTGCCAATTGCCAGTCTGCCAAACCCCAAACAACATCATTCCTGTTAACCCTAAAGAACACCCGGGGCTTTATCTGAGATTCTACATAAG
>PVIY010051819.1:0-15491 GCA_004026745.1 Myrmecophaga tridactyla | reverse complement strand
TTGGTCACTTCCATAGACTTGTTTTAATTGGGACATTTTCTCGGCCTTAGAACTGTAAACTAGCGACTTATTAAATTTCCCTTTTTAAAAGCCATTCCATTTCTGGTATATTGCATTCCGGCAGCTAGCAAACTAGAACAACTCCCAAACTCCAAACGCAGTCCCAAAATCAACCCAAAGCCTAACATCAATCCAAACCCTCACACTAAACATAACCCTCAACCTAACCCTAACCCTAACCTTAACACTAGCCACAAGTCCACCATCAACCCAAACCATAACCCCAACCCCAGCACCAGCCCTAAACCCAATATTAAACTTTATACCAACCCAACACCCAACAGCAGATATTATTATTACTTGGTTTTTGAAACAGATTATGTTAATGTTAGTGTTAGACTCATGGTTAGTTTCAGGGTAACGTTTGGGCTAGCATCAATGTTTAGTTGGGGGCTGTACTTTGGTTTAGGTTAGGGTTAGGAAAAGGATTCTGCTTAGGGTGGGATTAAGATGGGTGAGAAACTTTGAGTAGGTTTGTGTTTGTTGTTGGTTTCGAGGTTGTTGTAATTTTACAGGGAGTGCTAGTGTTAGGTTTAGGTTAGTTTAAGGACAGTGTTCTCTGAAGAAAATAATTTCACTCCAAACACTGCATGGAAATGAATGGTTCCAATGAGTCCCTTAGCCTTCAAAACAGTATTAGGTAAGAGATTTGCATAGCAACCGTCGAGTTTTCTGTGAAAATGCTAGTTTTCACGCAAGACGTATATCCAAATGAATGGAGCCAGAATGTCACTCAGTTCCCAAATCCCGTTCACAGAATTATTTCAGCTTGAATAAGGTGAGCTCGTTGAGACAATGCTGTTTTACCCGAAAAATATGTAGGGTCGCGTGTGGACCAAGTACATTACTCAACTGCTGAAACAAATTATGTTAAGGCTTGCTCGGTGTCAGGATTAGGGTTAGGGTTAGGGTTAGGGTTAGAGTTGGGGTTAGGGTTAGGTTCGGGGCTTTGGTTGGGTGTAGGGTTCGGATAAAGTTGAGGGTTGGGTTGTGGGTTGGTGTTGGGAATGAGGGTTAGGTTTCAGGTACGGGTTGGTGGTAGTGTTGGGGCTGGGATTATGGTTAGGTTTGTGGTTATGTTGGGATCAGGGTTAAGTTTAGGGCTGTGATTGGGTGTAAGGTTGGTACAGTTGAGGTTTGGTTTTAGCACTGGTGTAGGGGATGGGTTTAGGGTTATGGTTAGGGTTGATCATAGGATTGGGGCTAGTGTTAGGGTTAGGTTTAGGTTTAGGTTTAGGGTATTGTTTCATGTAAGGATTTGGGGAAGTTAGTCTTTGGTTTGATTTTGGGACTGGGTTGGAGTTTGGGAATTCTACTGGTATTGTTTCTTTGGGGTTTTGGTTTCTGGTTGTGGTTGTGGTTCATTAGTGTTATGTTAAGAAAAGATTAAGTGAGTGTTCTCTGAAATAGTACAGTTTTAGTAAAAATCTTATGCTAGTGATTGGAACCAGCCCCATTCAAAGTGTTCAAAACAGTTTAGGTGAAGGTTTGCATTGCTGTAGTTGAGTGCTCTGCAGAACTGCTGTTGTTCTCAGACAAAACTGCTTCAAATTGAATGGAGCTGGTAAGTCAATGGGCTCTGAAAGCACATTTACAATCTGGTACCCTCTTTTACTAGGAAACATTAATTTGCAATGGTGTTTTCCATTAGAAATTATTTGTAATGTGTGTAGATTTTATTATTATGTAGTTTTTTGAAACAGATCATGTTAATGTTAGTGTTAGGCTCTGGTCAGGTTCAGGATTAAGTTTGGGCTAGCATCAATATTTAGTTGTGGGTTAGAGTTTGGCGTAGGCTAGGGATAGGATTTGGGTTCTGCTTAGGGGGGATTAAAACTGGTGAGAATTTTTGCGTAGGTTCATTTTTGTTGTTGGTTTTGAGGTTGTTGTAATTTGATGGTGAGTGCTAGTGTTAAGTTTAGGTTAGTTTCAGGATAGTGTTCTGTGAAGAAAGTAATTTCAGTCCAAATAGTGCATGGAATTGAATGGTTCCGATGAGTCCCTAAGCCTTCAAAACAGTTTTAGGTAAGGGATTTGCATAGCAACTGTTGGATTTTCTGAGAAAATGCAATTTTTTACAAAAGACGTATATCCAAATGAATGAAGCCAGAATGCCACCCAGTTCCCAAATCCTGTTCACAGAATTGTTTCAAAATATAAGGTGATAAATGTAAGAAAATGCTGTTTTACCCTAAAATATGTAGGGTCACATGTGGACCAAGTACATTACTCAGTTTCTGAAATAAATTATGTGAAGGCTAGCTCAGTGTCAGTGTCAGGGTTAGGGTTAGGGTTAGGGTCAGGGTTAGGGCTGGGGTTAGGGTTAGGTTTAGGGCTGTGGTTGTGTGTTGGGTTGGTATAAAGTTGAGGCTTGTGATCAGGGTTGGTGTTCGGGTTTGTATAAGGGTTCGGGTTAGGGTTGGTGGTAGGGTTGGGGCTAGGGTGAGGGTTAGGGTTATGATTGGGGTTAGGATTTGGTTTCAGGTTGCTCTTGGGTGTAGGGTTGGTATAAAGTTGAAGTGTGGGTTTAGGGTCGGTGTTGGGTTTGGGGTTAGATTTCAGGTTAGTGTTGGTGGTAGTGTGGGGCAAGTGTTGGGGTTAGGGTTAGGGTAAGGTTTAGAGTAATGTTTAGTGTGAGGGTTTGGGTTGAAGTTCAGATTTTGGGACTGTGTTTGGAGGTTGGGAGTTCTGCTGTCATAAGTTCTTTGGAGTTTCAGTTCGTGTTTCTGTTTGTGGTTGCATTTCTGTCATGTTTAAGTTAAGTTTAAGTGTGCGTTCTCTGAAAAATTGCAGTTTTAGTGAAAAATCAAATGGTAGTGAATGGAACCAAAATCATTCAAAGTTTTCAAAGCAGGTTTAGGTAATGGGTTGCATTGCTGTAGGTGAGTGCTCCACAGAAATGCTGTAGTTCTCTGGCAAAACTGCTTGAAATTGAGTAGAGGTGGTAAGTCAATGGGCCCTCAAAACACATTTGCAAACTGGTCTTCTCTTTTACTAGGAAACATTATTTTGCAATGGGGTTTTCCATTAAAAATACTTGGAAATGTGTGCAGCTATTATTAGTACTTAGTTTTTGAAACAGATTATGCTAATGTTAGTGTAAGGCTCAGGGTTAGGTTCAGGGTTAAGTTTGGGCAGGCATCAGTGTTTAATTTTGGTTTAGAGTTCCGCTTAGACTAGGGTTAGAATTTGTAATCTGCTTAAGGTGGGATTAAGACTGGTGAGAAACTTCGTGTAAGATTGTGTTTGTTGTTGGTTTTGAGGTTGTTGTAATTTTACGTGGAGTGCTAGTGTTAGGTTTAGGTTAGTTTAAGGAAATGTTTTCTGAAAAAAGTAACTTCAGTCCAAACAGTGCATGGAATTGAATGGATTAAATGAGTCCTTATCCTTCAAAACAGTATTAGGTAAGGGATTTGCATAGCAACTGTTGAGTTTTCTATGAAAATGCTAGTTTTCATGCAAGACGTATATCCAAATGAATATAGCCAGAATATCATTCAGTTCTCAAATCCTGTTCACAGAATTTTTTCAGATAGAATAAAGTGAGATACGTGAGACAATGCTGTTATACCCTAAAAATATGTATGGTTGCATGTGGACCAAGTACATTACTCAGTTTCTGAAACAAATTACATTAAGGCTATCTCAGGGTCAGGGTTAGGGTTAGAGTTTGGGCTACAGTTGGGTTTAGGGTATGTTTAGGACTGCGGTTGGGTGCAGGATTGGTATAAAATTAAGGGTTGGGTTTAGGGTTGGTGTTGGGGTTAGGGTTTGGATTCAGGTTGGTGGTAGGGTCAGGAATAGGGTTAGGTCTAGGGTTGGGGTTAGGTTTAGGTTTCAGGGTGCTGTTGGGCATAGGATTGGTATAAAGTTTAGGGTTGGGTTTAGGGCTGGTGTTGGGGTTGGGGTTAGGGTTACATATTGGGTTGATGATAGCATTGAGACTAGTGTTAGCTTAGGGTTAGAGTTAGCATTAGGGTTTTGTTTATTGTGAGGGTTTAGTTTGAAGTAATACTTAAGGTTGATTTTGGTACTGGGTTTGGAGGTGGGGAGTTCTGCTGCTATTGGTTTGGGGTTTTGGTTTACATTTGTATTTGTGTTTGCATTAATGGTATCTTTAAGTTAAGTTTAAGTGATGGTTCTCTGAAATATTGCAGTTTTAGTAAAAAATCTTACGCTAGTGAATGGAACCAGGACCATTCAAAGTTTTCAAAACAGGTTTAGGTAATGGTTTGCATTGCTATAGGTGAGTGCTCCACAGAAAGTTCTCTGACTGAACTGCTTGAAATTGAATGGAGCTGGTAAGTCAATAGGCTCTCAAAACACATTTACAAACTGGTCTCCACTTTTACTAGGAAACATTACTTTACAACGGTATTTTCCATTAAAAATAATTGTAAATGTGTGCAGATATTATTATTACTTGGTTTTTGAAACAGATTATGTTAATGTTAGTGTTAGACTCTGAGTGTGGTTCAGGGTTAAGTTTGGGCTAGCATCAGAGTTTAATTGTGGGTTAGAGTTCAACTTAGGCTAGGGTTAGGATTAGAATTCTTCTTAGGGTGAGATTAAGACTGGTGAGAATTTCACGTAGGTTTGTGTTTATTTTTGGTTTTGAGGTTGTTGTAATTTCACGGGGAGTGCTAGTGTTAGTTTAAGTTACTTTAAGGGTAGTGTTCTCTGAAAAGAGCAATTTCAGCCCAAACAGTGCATGGAATTGAATGGATTCAATGAGTCCCTTAGCCTTCAAAACAGTATTAGGTAAGGGATATGTATAGAAACTGTTGAGATTTCTGTGAAAATGCTAGGTTTCGTGCAAGACGTATAACCAAATGAATGGAGCCAGAATGTCACTCAGTTCCCATATCCCATTTACAGAATTGTTTCAGCTAGATTGAGGTGAAATATATGAGACAATGCTGTTTTAACCTTAAAATCTGTATGGTCATGTGTGGACCAAATACATTACTCAGTTTTTGAAACCACTTATGTTCAGGCTAGCTCAGTGTCAGATTAAGGTTAGGGTTGGGGTTAGGGTTAGGATTAGGGCTGCGATTGGGTGTAGGGTTAGTATAAAGTTGAGGGTTGGTTTTAGGGTTGTTGTTGGGGTTGGGGTGAGGATTATGTTTATGGTTGGTGGTAGGGATGGGGCTAGGTTAGGGTTAGGGATAGTGTTAGGGTTGGGGTTAGGGTTAGGTTTCATGTTGCTGTTGGGTGTGGGTTTGGTATAAAGTTTAGGTTTGGATTTAGGGCTGGTGTTGAGGTTGGACTTTGGGTTATGGTTAAGATTGATGGTAGGGTTGGGGCTAGTGTTAGCGTTAGAGATAGTGTTAGGTTTAGGGTTATGTTTAGTTAGAGGGTTTGAGTCGACATTAGGCTTGTGGATGATTTTGGGACTGGGTTTGGCAGTTGGGAGTTCTGTTGGTATTATTTCTTTGGGGTTTCAGTTTTTGTTTGTCATTGCATTAGTGTCATGTATATGTTAACTTTAAGTGAGTGATCTCTGAAATATTTCAGTTTAATAAAAAATCTTACTGAATGGAACCAGGCCCCTTACAAGGTTTTCAAAACAGGTTTAGGTAATGGTTTGCATTGCTGTAGTTGAGTGCTCCGCAGAAATGCTCTTGTTCTCTGACAAAACTCCTTGAAATTGAATGGAGCTGGTAAGTCAATGGGCTCTCAAAACACATTTACAAACTGGTCTCCTCTTGTACTAGAAAACATTGCTTTACAATGGTGTTTTCCATTAAAAATACTTGGAAATATATGCAGATATTATTATTACTTGGTTTTTGAAACAGATTATGTTAGTGTTAGGCTCAGGGTTAGGTTCAGGATTAAGTTTGGTTTAGCATCAGTGTTTAGTTTTTGGATCGGGTTCAGCTTAGGCTAGGGTTAGGATATAAATTCTGCTTAGGATGGGATTAAGGCTGGTGAGAAACTTCACATAAGTTTGTGTTTGTTGTTTGTTTTGAGGTTATTCTAATTTTAAGGGGAATGCTAGTGTTAAGTTTAGGTTAGTTTAATGATAGTGTTCTCTGAAAAAAGTACTTTCAGTCCAAACAGTGCATGGAATTGAATGGATCCAACAAATTCCTTAGCCTTCAAAACAGTATTAGGTAAGGGACTTACATAGCAACTGTTGAGTTTTCTATAAAAATGCTAGTTTTCACATAAGATGTATATCTAAATGAATGGAGACAGAATGTCACTCAGTTCCTAAATCTCATTCACAGAATTCTTTCAGCTAGAATAAGGTGAGATATGTGAGACAATGCTGTTTTAACCTAAAAATATGTATTGTTGCGTGTGGACCAAGTGCATTGCTGTTTTTGAAACAATTATGTTTAGGCTAGCTCAGTGTCAGGGCTAGAGTCAGGGATTGGGTTAGGGTTAGGGTTGGGGTTGGGGTTAGGTTTAGTACTGCAGTTGGGTGTAGGGTTTGCATAAAGTTGAGGGTTGGTTTTAGGGTTGTTGTTGGGGTTGGTGTTAGGGTGATGGAAGGGGTTGGTGGTAGGGTTGGGCCTAGGGTTAAGGATTGGGTTAAGATTAGTATTGGGATTAGGGTTTGGTTTAGGACTATGTTTGGTTTTAGGGTTGGTATAAAGTAGAGGGTTGGTTTCAGGGTGGTGTTGGAGTTGGGGTTAGTGTTACGATTAGTGTTGGTGGTTCAGTTGGGGTTAGGGTTAGGATTAGAGTCAGTGTTAGGGTTAGGGTTTTGGTTGGGGTTAGGGTTAGGTTTCAGGATGCTGTTGGGTGTAGGGTTGATATAAAGTTTAGGGTTCGGTTTAGGGTCAGTATTGGGGTTGGGGTTAGGGTTACAGTTAGAGTTGATTGGAGGGTTGGGGCTAGTGTTAGGGTAAAGTTTAGGTTTAAGTTTAGAGTTATGTTTAGTGTGAGGGTGTGGGTTGAAGTTAGGCTTTGGGTTGATTTTGGGACAGGGTTTGGACATTGGAAGTTCTGCTGGTATTGATTCTTTGGAGGTTCAGTTTGTGTTGGTGTTTGTGGTTTTGTTAGTGTCACGTTTAAGTTAAGTTTAAGTGCAGGTTCTCTGAAATATTGCAGTTTAGTGAAAAATATTATGCTAGAACACATCCAGGACCATCCAAGTTTTCAAAACAGGTTTAGGTAATGGTTTGCATTGCTGTAGTTGAGTGCTCTGCAGAAATGCTGGTGTTCTCTAACAGAGCGGCTTGCAATTGAATAGCGCTGATAATTGAATGGGCCCTCAAGACACATTTACAAACTGGTCTCTTTTACTAGGAAACATTGCTTTACAATGGTGTTTTCCATTAAATAATACTTGGAAATATGTGCAGACATTATTATTACTTGGTTTTTGAAACAGATTCTGCTAATATTAGTGTTAGGCTCAGGGTTAGGTCAGGGTTAAGTTTGTGTTTGCATCAGCATTTAGTTGTGGGTTACAGTTTGGTTTAGCTTAGGGTTTAGGTTTGGATTCTACTTAGGGTGGGATTAATTCTGGTGAGAAACTTCGTGCAGGTTTGTGTTTGGTGTTGGTTTTGTGTTTGTTGTAATTTCCCAGGGAGTGCTAGTGTTATGTTTAGGTTAGTTTAAGGATAGTGTTCTCTGAAGAAAGTAATTTGGGTCCACACAGTGCATGTAATTGAATGGATTCAACGAGTCCCTTAGCCTTCAAAACAGTATTAGGGAAGGGATTTGCATAGCAACTGTTGAGTTTTCTGTGAAAATGCTAGTTTTCACGCAAGACGTATATTCAAATGAATGGAGCCAGAAAGTCACTCAGTTCCCAAATCCCATTCTCAGAATTTTTTCAGCTAGACTAAGGTGAGATCTGTGTGACAAAACTCTTTTACCCTAAAAATATGTGTAGTCACATGTGGACCAAGTACATTTTCCAGTTTCTGAAAGAAATTATCTTGTCTACTCAGTGTCAGGGTTAAGGTTAGGGTTAGGTTTAGGGTTAGGTTTAGGATTAGGGTTGAGTTTTGAGTTAGGTATAAGGCTGCAGTTGGGTGTAGGGTTGATATAAAGTTAAGGGTTGGGTTTAGAGTTGGTGTTGGTGTTGTGGTTAGGGTTCGAGTGAGGTTTGGTGGTAGGGTTTAGGTTTGGGTTAGGGTTAAGGTTACAGTTAGGGTAGGGGTTAGGTAAGGTTTTGGGTTGCTTTTGGGTGTAAGGTTGTTATAAAGTTTAGGGTTGGGTTTAGGACTGTTTTTTAGTGTTGTGGTTAGGGTTACCTGTAGGTTTGATGGTAGGGTTGGGTCTAGTGTTAGGGTAATGTTTAAAGTTAGGTTTAGGGTTATATTTAGTGTGAGGGTTTGAGTTGAAGTTAGGCCTTGGGTTGGTTTTGGGGCTGGGTTTGGAGGTTGGGAGTTCTCCTGGTATTGGTTGTTTGGGGTTTCAGTTTGTGTTTGTGGTTGTGGTTGTGTTAGTGTCATGTTTAAGTTAAGTTTAAGTGAGTGTTGTCTGTAATATTGTAGTTTTAGTTAAAAATCCTACGCTAGTGAATGAAACCAGGACTATTCAAAGTTTTCAAATCAGGTGTAGGTAATGGTTTACATTGCTGCAGTTGAGTGCTCCCCAGAAATGCTGTTGTTCTCTGACAAAACTGCTTGAAATTGAATGGAGCTGGTAAGTAAATGGGCTCTCAGAACACATTTATAAACTAGTCTCCTCTTTTACTAGGAAATCATACTTTGCAATGGTGTTTTCTGTTAAAAATACTTGGAAATGTGTGCAGACATTTTTATTACTTGGTTTTTGAAAAGCTAAAGCTAATGGTAGTGTTAGGCTCAGGGTTAGGTTCAGGGTTATGTTTGGGCTAGCATCAGTGTTTAGCTGTGGGTTAGAGTTTGGCTCAGGCTAGGGTTAAGATTTGTATTCTGCTTAGGATGGGATTAAGAATGGTGTGATATTTTGCATAAATTTGTGTTTGTTGTTTCTTTTAAAGTTGCTGTAATTTTGGGGGATTCTAGTGTTAGGTTAAGATAGTTAAGGATAGTGTTCTCTGAAGAAAGTAATTTCAATCCAAACAGTGCATGGAACTGAATGGATCCAATGAGTCCATTAGGCTATAGTACAGTGTTAGGTAAGGGACTTGGATAGCAACTGTTGAGATTTCTGTGAAAATGCTAGTTTCATGCAAGATGTATATCCAAATGAATGGAGCCAGAATGTCACTTAGTTCCCCAATCCCATTCACAGAATTTTTTCAGCTTCAGTCAGGTGAGATATGTGAGAGAATGCTGTTTTACCCTAAAAATCTGTGTGGTCACGCGTGGACTATGTACAATACTCAGTTTCTGAAACAATTATGTTAAGGCTAGCTCAGTGTCAGGGTTAGTGTCAGGGATTGGGTAAGGGTTAGGTTTGGGGCTGGGGTTAGGTTTGGTCCTGAGGTTAGGTGTTGTGTTGGTATAAATTTGAATGTTGTGTTTAGGGTTAGTGTTGGTGTGGGGTTTAAGATTCAGGTTAGAGTTGGTTGTAGGGTTGTGGCTAGGGTTATGGTTAGGGTTAGAGTTAGGGATTGGGTTAGGGTTACATTTAGTGCTGTGGTTGGGTGTAGGGTTGATATAAAGATGAGGGTTGGGTTTCGGGTTGCTGTTGGGGTTGGGGTTAGTGTTCAGGCTAGTGTTGGTGGTAGGGATGGGGCTAAGGTTAGGGATAGGGTTGGGGTTAGGTTTAGGATTCGGGTTGCTATTGGGTGTTGGGTTGTGATAAAGTTTAGGGTTGCATTTAGGGTTGGTGTTGGTGTTAGGGTTATGTGTAAGACTGATGGTTGGGTTGAGTCTAGTGTTAGGGTTAGGGTTAGGGTTAGGGTTAGGGGTATGTTTAGTGTGAGGGATTGGTTTGAAGTTAGGCTTTGAGTTGATTTTGAGACTGGGTTTGGAGGTTGGGAGTTCTGCTGGTATTGGTTCTTTGGGGTTTCAGCTTGCGTTTGCATTTGTGGTTGCGTTAGTGTCATGTTTAAGGTAAGTTTAAGTGACAGTTCTCTGAAATATTGCAGTTTTAGTAAAAAATCTTACACTAGTGAATGGAACCAGGACCATCCAAAGTTTTCAAAACAGGTTTAGGTAATGGTTTGCATTATTGTAGTTGAGTGCTCTGCAGAAATGCTGTTATTTTCTGACAAAACTGCTTGAAATTGAATGGAGCTGGTAAGTCAATGGGCTCTCAAAACACATTTACAAACTGGTCTCCTCTTGTGCTAGAAAATATTGCTTTACAATGGTGTTTTCCATTAAAAATACTTGGAAATGTGTGCAGATATTATTATTACTTGGTTTTTGAAACAGATTATGTTAGTGTTAGGTTCAGGGTGAGGTTCAGGGTTAGGTTCAGGGTTAGCATCAGTGTTTAGTTTTTGGATCGAGTTCAGTTTAGGCTAGGGTTAGGATTTGGATTCTGCTTAGGGTGGGATTAAGGCTGGTGAGAAACTTCGCATAAGTTTGTGCTTGTTGTTGGTTTTGAGGTTGTTTGTAATTTTATGGGGAATGCTAGTGTTAGGTTTAGGTTAGCTTAAGAATAGTGTTCTCTAAAAAAAGTAATTTCAGTCCAAATGGTGCAAGGAATTGAATGGATGCAATGAGTCCCTTAGTCTTCAAAACAGTATTAGGTAAGCTATTTGCATAGCCACTGTTAACTTTTCTGTGAAAATGCTAGTTTTCACGCAAGATGTATATCCAAATGAATGGAGCCAGAATGTTACTGAGTTCCCAAATCCCGTTCACAGAACTTTTGCAACTAGAATAAGGTGAGATATGTGAGACAATGCTGTTTTACCCTAAAAATCTGTATGGTCACGTGTGGACCAAGAACGTTACTCAGTTTTGAAAACAAATTATGTTAAGGCTAGCTCAGTGCCAGGTTTAAGGTTAGGGTTAGGGTTAGGGGTAAGTTTTGGGTTGGGTTTAGGGTTAGGTTTAGGGCTGCAGTTAGGTAAAGGTTGAAGTTGAGGGTTGGGTTTAAGGTTGGTGTTGGGATTGGGATTAGGATTGGGGTTAAGGTTGGTGGTAGGGTTGGGGAATAGATTTAGGGTTAGGGTTAGGGTTAGGGATTTGTTTAGTGTGAGGGTTTGAGTTAACGTTAGGTTTGGGGTTGATTTGGGGACTTGATTTGGAGGATGGGAGTTCTGCTGAGTTTGGTTCTTTGGGGTTTTGGTTTGTGTTTGTGTTTGTGGTTGTGTTTGTGTCATGTTTAAGTTAAATTTAAGTGAGAGTTCTCTGATATATTGCAGTTTTCGTTAAAAACGGTTTCCATTGCTGTAGTTGAGTACTCCACAGAAATGCTGTTGTTCTCTGGCAAAACTGCTTGAAATTCAATGGTGCTGGTGAGTAATGGGCTTTCAAAACAAATTTACACACTGGTCTCCTCTTTTACTAGGAAACATTACTTTGCAATTGTGTTTTCCACCAAAAAATTTGGAAATGAGCGCAGATATTATTATTACTTGTTTTTTGAAACAGATTCTGTTACTGTTAGTGTTAGGCTCAGGGTTAGGTTTAGGCTGAAGTTTGGGCTTGCATCAGTGATTAGTTGTGGCTTAGAGTTCACCTCAAGCTAGGGTTAGGTTTTGAATTCTGCTTAGGGTCGGATTAAGACTGGTGAGAAACTTCGCATAGGTTTGTGTTTGTTGTTGGTTTTGAGTTTATTGTAGTTTTGTGGGAAGTGCTAGTGTTAGGTTAAGCTAGTTTAGGGATAGTGTTCTCTTAAGAAAGTAATTTCATTCCAAACAGTGCAAGGAATTGAATGATTCCAATGAGTCCCTTAACCTTCAAAACAGTATTAGGTAAGGGACTTGCATAGCCACTGTAGAGTTTTCTGTGAAAATGCTAGTTTTCATGCAAGACATATATCCAAATGAATGGAGCCCAAATGTCACTCAGTTCCCAAATCCCTTTCACAGAATTTTTTCAGCTACAATAAGGTGAGATATGTGAGACCATGCGTTTTTACCCTAAAAATATGTATGGTTGGGTGGGCCACGGTGGCTCAGGAGACAAGAGTGCTCACCTGCCATGCCAGAGGGCCTGGGTTAGATTCCCGGTGCCTGCCCATGTAAAAAAAAAAATGTATGGTCACGTGTGAACCAAGTACATTTCTCAATTTCTGAAACAAATTATGTCAAGCCTTGCTCAGTGTCAGGGTTATGGTTAGGGATAGCGTTTAGGTTTAGTGTTGGGGTTAGAGTTAGGTTTAGGACTGCGGTTGGGCATTGGGTTGTTATAAAGTTGAAGGTTGGGGTTAGGGTTGATGTTGGTGTTAGGGTTACAACTCGGATTAGGGTTGTTAGTAGGGTTGGAGCTAGGGTTAGGTTTAGGATTATGGTTTGTATTGGTATTAGGGTTAGATTTAGGGTTGTGATTGGGTGTAGGGTTGGTATAAAGTTGAAGGCTGTCTTTAGGGTTTGTGTTGGGGTTGGGGGCAGGTTTCAGGTTATGTTTGGTGGCAGGATTTGGACTTGAGTTAGAGTTAGAGTTAGGGTTATGGATGGGGTTAAGTTTAGGTTTGGGGTTGCTTTTGGGTGTGGGGTTGCTATAAAGTTGAGGGTTGGGATTAGGTTTGTTGTTGGGGTTGAGGTAAGGGTTCAGTTAGGGTAGTGGTAGGGTTAGTGTTAGGGTTAGAGTTAGGGTCGGGGTAAGGTTTAGGTTTCAGGTTGCTATTGAGTGTAAGGTTGGTATAAAGTTTAGGGTTGAGTTTAGAGCTTGAGTTGGTGTTGATGTTAGGGTTATGGTTAGGGTTTATTGTAGGGTTTGGGCTAGTGTAAAAGTTAGTCTTAGGGTTAGGTTTAGGATTATACTTAGTGTGAGGGTTAAGTTTGAAGTTAGGCTTTGGGTGAATTTTGGGACTGGGTTTGGAGCTTGGGAGTTCTGCTGGTATTGGGTCTTTGGGGCTTCAGTAGGTGTTTGTGTTTGTGGTTATGTGTCATGTTTTAGTTAATTTAAAGTGAGGATTCTCTGAAATATTGCAGTTTTAGTAAAAAATCTTACTCTAGTGAATGGAACTAGGACCATTCAAAGTTTTCAAAACACGTTTAGGTAATGGTTTGCATTGCTGTAGTTGAATGCTCTGCAGAAATGCTCTTGTTCTCTGACAAAACTGCTTGAAATCAAATGGAGCTGGTAAGTCAATGGGCTCTCAAAACACATTTACAAACTGGTCTCCTCTTTTTCTAGGAAACATTGCTTTGCAATGGTATTTTCCATTAAAAATACTTGGAATATTGTGCAGATATTATTATTTATCTGTTTTTAAAACAGATTGGGATAATGTTAGTGTTAGGCTCAGGGTTAGGTTCAGGGTTAAGTTTGGGCTAGGAACAGTGTTTAGTTTTTGGATCAAGTTCGGCTTAGGCAAGGGTTAGGAATTGGATTTTGCCTAGGGTGGGATTAAGACTGGTGAGAAGTTTCATGTAGGTTTGAGTTTGTTGTTGGTTTTGAGTTGTTTGTTTACAGGGAGTGCTAGTGTTAGGCTTAGGTTAGGTTAAGGATAGTGTTACCTGAAGAATGTACTTTCAGTGCAAACAGTACATGGAGTTGAATGAATCCAATGAGTCCCTTAGCCTTCACAACAGTATTAGGTAAGGGATTTGTGTAGCAATTGTTGATTTTACTGAGGAAATGTTTGTTTTCACACAAGACGTATATCCAAACGAATGGAGCCAGAATGTCACCCAGTTCTCAAAACCCGTTCACAGAATGTTTTCAACTAGAATAAGGTGAGATATGTTGGACAACACTGTTTTCCTCTAAAATATTTATGGTTGCATGGGTACCAACTTTATTACTCAGTTTATGAAGCAAATTATGTTAAGGCTAGCTCAGTGTCATGGTTATGGTTATGGTTAGGGTTAGGGTTAGAATTAGTGTTGGGTTTAGGGTTAGGTTTAGGGCTGCGTTTGGGTGTAGGGCTTGTATAAAGTTGAGGGTTGGGTTAAGGGTTGGTTTGGGGGTTGGGGTTAGGGTTCGGGTTAGGGTTGGTGGTAGGGTTAGGGCTAGAGTTATGGTTAGGGTAAAGGTTAGGTTTAGGGTTAAGGATGGGGATAGTTTTAGGTTTCAGGTTGTCCTAACACTAACCCTAACCCTAACACTAGCCCCAACACTACCATAAATATATATATATATATATAGTCTCACTCAGCATAACTGAGTAAGCCTAGCCAAAAACAAAAGGACAAATACTGCATGGTCTCACTGACATGAACTGACATTGGTGAATGAACTTGGAATATTTCGTTGGTAACAGAGACCATCAGGAGATACAAACAGGGTAAGATATTGGGTAATTGGAGCTGAAAGGATACAGACTGTGCAATAGGACTGAATACAAAAACTCAGAAATGGACAGCACAATACTACCTAACTGCAATACAATTATGTTAAAACACTGAATGAAGCTACATGTGAGAATGATAGAGGGAATAGGGCTGGGGACATAAATGAAATTGGAAAGAAAATGGATGTTAAAGATTGAGGTGGTATAATCTAGGAATGCCTAGAGTGTATAATAATAATGACTAAATGTACAAATTTTGGAAATGTTTTTGCATGAGGAAGAAGAAAGGAGTGTCATGATTGCAGGATGCTGGAAAATATATATATATATCATCGTATCCTAGCTGAAAAAAGTTTGTGAATGGGATTTGAGAACTGAATGACATTCTGGCTCTATTACTTAGGATATATGTCTTGTATGAAAACTAACATGTTCACAGAAAACTTAACAGTTGCTATGTCAGTGCCTTACCTAGTACTGTTTTGAAGGCTAAGGAACACATTGGATCCATTCAATTCCATACACTGTTTGGACTGAAATTTCTTTCTTTAGAGAACACTATCCTTAAACTAAACTAAACTTCACCCCAGCACTCACCATAAAATTACAGCAAACTCAAAATCAACAGCAAACACAAACCAATGCGAAGTTGCTCATGAGTCTTAATTCCACCCTAAGCAGAATCCAAATCCTAACCTTAGCCTAGGCCAAACTCTAACCCACAACTAAATACTGATGCTAGCCCAAACATAACCCTGAACCTAACCCTGAGCCTAACACTAACATTAAAATAATCTGTTTCAAAAACCAAGTTATAATAATATATGCACCCATTTCCAAGTACTTTTAATGGAAAACACCACTGCAAAGTAATGTTTCCTAGTTAAAGAGAAGACCAGCTTGTAAATCTGTTTTGAGAGTCCATTGACTTTCCAACAGCATTTAATCTCATGCAGTTTTGTCAAAAAACAACAGCAGGGGAAGAGTGAAATGAGACTAAGTGTCAATGGCGGAGAGATTTCAAACAGAGTCGAGAGGTTATCCTGGAGGTTATTCTTATGCATTAGGTAGATATCACCTTGTTGCTCAAGATGTAGCAGAGAGGCTGGAGGGAACTGCCTGAAAATATAGAGCTGTGTTCCAGTAGCCATGTTTCTTGATGATGACTGAACAAT
>PVIY010051818.1:0-15489 GCA_004026745.1 Myrmecophaga tridactyla | reverse complement strand
GGGGGGAGGCCTGTCCCTAGACCCTCGCCGACGACAGCTCTAGCTGAGGCGTTGTCCTAGAGGGCAGTTCAGTTACCTGGAAGGGGACCCTGGGAGGGAAGCAGGAGTGCAGGGCCCGTGTGGGCATGGGGAGGACAGTCCAGGCATTGCTCCCCTTGGGCCATGGCCGCCTCAGGTCTCACGTCCTGGGCCGTGGCCCTGTGGTGCGAGCCCTTCGCTCTCTCCCTTCCCTGCCACACTGGTGTGGGGAGGTCAGGTCCCGTGAGGTGGGAGGAGGAAAGACCACCGCTCCTGAATGCCCCTGACTGGGACAGGCTACCCAGAGGCATGGCCTTCGCCGGCTTCCTTTCCCCACACGGTGCCCTCCTGAGGACTGGGGAGGTCCGCGGGCTGGTGGACACCATTTGAGGCTCACCAGGAGACGTGATGCTGGGCCTCCAGTCCAGATGGCTACATCAGACCCGTTCATTCGTGTCTGTCCATCCGTCCACCCTCTATCTGTCCAGTATTTCCTGCCCCCAGCCCGGCCCTGTGTGGCTCCCCAGGCAGGATGCTGGGTGTCCCGCTGAGCAGCAACTCGGTGCCACCCTCAGTCTAGAGGAGACGGACGCGGAACCAGCACCGGACCTTGACAACAGCACTTGCCACGAGGAGCGGAAGGTGTTTGGGGACACGGAGAGTGACGGTTGTGCTTATTATGGCAGGGACACTGATTCCTGGGGAGCCTGGGTCTCTGGAGCTCCAGCCCGAGAACCTCCTCTCCGCTGGTCTGACCCTCCGTGGGTGGCCGTGACCCACCGTCGCCCACCGCCCTTCCGGGGTCCCTCCTGTTTCCTTGGCTCTCTGAGAGCTGGGGCGGGAGAGACAGCCCCCAGCAGGAGGACGCCTAGCAGGTGGCCCTGCAGTGAGGGGCGGGCGCGAGGGGCAGCTCGTCCTGGGCTCCCAGCCACTCCGGCCACCTCTCCCTAGGTTGCCCATGACATAGCCTGGCTGAGCCGGGGGCTCCCGGCACAGCCTGAACCGAGTCCAGAGCCCTCAGGGGTTCTGGGTGTGGCTGATGGGAGTCCCCTCTGGAAAATGGGGAGACCCACATCTACTTCCTGGGTTGTTGGGACTCACTTGGGGCTAATGCATGGGGGGCCCTCAACACACGGCCTGGTCCCTAGGCCCCGGCTGTCGGCTCCAGCCACCGAGATGGGGTGTCTCAGACCTGCAGCAGTGAGGAGGCACGTGGGCTCCTTGGGAGGGGTGCTGAGGGGGGGCAGTGGGGACGACCCAGTCATGTCCGCTGGAGGTCTCCTGGAGCTGTCGCTTCGATTAGGGGCCTGTGAGGCTGGTGGCTTCCACAGCGACAGGCTGTCGCTGGCAGTGAGGCGGGACCCTCTCCTGCTCATGTCCCTGAGGCCATCTACGGAGAGGTGGAGGGAGGTGGGGTGCAGAGGGCTCTTCCTTCCTGAGCTTCTTGGCTGATGCCCTGGTCAGAGGCATCTGTGCTCAGCCACACCCAGATTCCTGAATTCTCAGTTCCCAGCCTTGAGCGAATGTGGAACACCTTCGAGGGGACCCAGCAGGTACCCGGTAACTTCCCCATCTCCCCTTCTCCAGGTTCTCCCCCAGCTGCCTGCCCACCTCCCCAGCCCCTTCTATCTGTCTCCCACACAGGGGCCCTTTCATTCTTCAGGAATGTGTCTTGAGCCATCTTTCACCTCACTGCCCCTCCTCCCAGGGGGGTGTGGGCAGCAGGAGCAGCCCCCCCACAGTAAGGCTGAGCTCAGTGACTCAATCGACCGCGCCCCCCTCCCCCACAGACACCTAAATAACTTTAGGCGCTTTGTGAACATCCGCAAAGAGAGAAAGGTTTGCTTGCGCAACCCTCCCAGCCATAACCTCTAATGCATAGGGCCAGCACAGGGCATGGGGGGCACCCCTGGGTGAAGAGCTGTGGCCCACCTCCAACCCCAAACCAGGCATTGGCTTAGGAGCTGAACTGTTTACAAAGTACTTCCACATTCAGCATCCTCATGCAACCAGCCTAGGAAAAGGTGACGCATGCAGCCTTCATTTTACAAATTAAGATATTGGGGTTCAGAGAGATTTAGTAACATACCCAAGGCCACACAGCTGGGTTCGGATCCCAGAGTTTCTGACTCTAAGCCCTCTATCACAGGACCTGCCTCCCCCACCTCATTGCCAGAGAGCAATGAGTATTAGCAGGAGTTGAGCCTTAACCTTTGGGGAGTGGGCAGGAAGAGTGGCCGAGAGAAGGCAGACAAGCTCCCAGGACAGATGATTCCATACAAACTTCAAGACCCATGGCCTCTTTAGTCCTACCTTGATGTCCTCAACTGAAAAGTGGGGAGATGCCAGCCCTCTTGCCTACCCCTGCCCTTTCAGGGCCTGGCTAGGTGGGGAAGGGAGCCTCTCAAAACCATCCTGTCCCTTCCCCAGTCCCCTGGCAGGACTGACCAAGGCAGCCAATCAGAGGGGCCTACCCTCGCCCATCACCCATTGCAACCTGACACCGGAGGGGAGCGAAGGGGATTTCGGAAATGACTTAAGCTCAGGTTTACTGAAATGGCCAGAGGGGTTTTGGGTGGTGAGTGCAGGGTAGACACTAAGAGGGACAGGAAAGCAGAGCTGGAGTCACACTGCAATGGATTTCAGGGCAAAGGCAGCTGCGGACACAACAGACTTCCCCAGGCCTTTTGAGGGGAGAGTCAGAGAGTGGCAGGTTGAAATTCTCCCACCCTTTCTGCACCCTCAGACTGCCCCTTGCTCCTATTCTGATCAGGCCCTCCAGCCCCTCTCCAAGTTTTTGATTCCAGGAGCCTCTGGCTGCATTCTGGGCCCAGAGGATCAAAAACCTTGAGCTTGGGTCACGCCTGAGTCACTGACTTGATGAGCTGCTCGCTCACGCCCCTCCCCGCAGATGGATTAATTTCAGTCCCATCAGGGCGCCCTGGAAACCCTCCAGCCCATCCCCTCTTTCTTCAGTGTCTCCCTGGGCTGCTGGTTCTCCCTCAGTGCTCCCCCACTGTGCACTCAGGCCTTGGGGTGCAAGTTGCAAAGAAACAGTGTTCCCCCAAGGCCACTGAGAAGTTCTTTTTCTGGTCTAACCAGACTTCTCGGCTCCCACGTCTGTGGCAGGTGGTAGAAGTGCCCCTACCCGCTCCCTGGACGCCCACCGCGCACCCAGGTTGTGAACCTGACCATCAGCCCCACCCCCCGACCCACAGACCACCAGGAAAGGGAAGGCCCGTCTGGGTGGAGAATTAGGGGGCTTAGCTCAAATCCCCGCCTCTGCAGACGACAAAGATTCCGTCTGTGTCTCTGGATGGGTTAATTAGCTGTGGCCTTGAGTTTCCTTCCTCTCGCAACACAGGTAACTCCTCTCCCCCAGAGCCCCTTCCTAACAAACCTGTTTTCAGGAGCTGCTGCTGCCAGCCCCTCCCGGAGACCTCCTTTGTGGTTTGGGTATTGACTGCTCTAGAGATTACAGGTTATTGTCTGGTGGAGACAGCATGCTGAGCGGGTGGGGGGCTAGCGCTGGCACCGGGACTTGGAATGCGAGGCTGGTTCCAGCTGTGGGCTGGCAGTCCCCTCTCCACCACTCTGAGCGCCTCCCAGCCACCAGGTGCTCTGGTGAGTAGAAAGCCAGCCTGTTCTCAGGAAAAGGAGGGAGAGGAAGGAGCAAATAGAGAGAAAGGATGGGGGAGTGCTGGGTGAGGGAGGGGTGTCAGAAGTTCTTGCTGACCAGACGGATGCCCCACGCCCCTGTCTCCTTACTGCCATTGCCCAGAGGCAGTTTCAGGGGGCCCACGTCCTGGTCCAAGAGGGGCAGGACACCTGGGCTTCCTTTCTGCAAGCCCAGGGCTAATGCTCTGAGATGAAGTGGTAAAACCTCTCTGAGTCTCAGCTTCCCCCTCAGCAAAAGGAGGTAAAATACAAGAGGATGGCAGGCAGAGCATGAATAAAGCTGGAAAGGAGAATGGGGGCTCTCTGAGGCCAGATTGCTGCGAGAACTTTCCAGCGAGCAGAGAAGGAATCTGCAGCGATTGCTGTGAATGGGATGCTCCGTCACTCTCTCCTGTCCCTGGTCTCCATGTTTGCCCCACACCTCCACACTGGGGGAAGGCAGTGCCTTGTTCTTTTCACCTGTGGTTGGGATGGGGGAGACCAGAGAAGAGGCAGCTCCCTCCTGGGGTGAGGGAATAGAGCCTGGTAACATGCAGCTTTCCAGGCTGGACCTGGAGTCCCTCCCTCTTGCCCTCCCTTCCTGTCCTTCGCAGACCCCCCTCCCCCCACAGCCTTCCCTCTGTCACTCTCTGATATTTCATCTGCTCTTCACTCTGCGGTGCCTCCAAAGGCAGAGAATGCTCTTGGGTGAGTGCTGAGGACACCGGAGCTGGAGTGGTGGGGTGGGGGTGGTGTTGGCTTGGAGAGGTGGACCCCTCACCCCTCCCAGTCCTAACCTATTCTTGCTATTGTTGAGTCCCCAGAAGTTGTCGGTCTGGGACTCCCATAGCCATTTGACCATGGGTGCTTTCCCCAGGTCCTGAGCTGGGCAAGGAAGCGCCCACTCTGGCTGAGAACAAAGGTGGGGTTGGGGAGAGGACTGGTCGGGGAGCTGGAGGTCCTGCCTGCAGGAATTAGGAGTGCTTCGCATCTGGCCGAGCTTGTGTCCAGGGAGCCTGTGTCACAGTTCCTCGTATCATATCACACGTCTACCCCGGGAGAGGAAGGGGGAGGTCCGAGGGGGCTGAAGAGGGGGTTGTTACTGAAGAAGATGAAGGGAGAGGACAGAAATCAGGGTGGGCTCCTACCTGAGGTCTGACTGCTAAGCTGGGGTGGGCAATGATGTCCCCAGCTTTATCTGTGTTCTCCCTGCTTGCATCCCCATGCAGGGGGTTTCCCCCTCAAAGGGTATTTTTGAAAATCCCCAACCCCGGGGTAGGGGGCAAGGGCCTGGGGGCATCAAGCTGGGAGGAAAGATTCTCTTATGACTGGGCTTTGGAGTCTTCTTCCCGTGACGGGGTAGTGAGGACGGGGGGTCCTGGAACATCCACAGAATTAGGGTGGGGGCCCCGGAGAATGTGGGAAGAAACGCCTGGTCGTAGTGGGAATCCCTCGGGGCAGTGGGTGGTGGGTCTTGGCTCAACACTCCACTCCCTGCCTGTGGCTCTCTCCCTCCTGGGCTCCCATGATCCCTGCAGAGTTTTGGTTTCATCTGTGATAGGAATGGTCACTTCCTCTTATTTGAGGGGTGTGTGTGTAAGAAGGGGGAGGCTGTGTTTGGCTATATGAGCTTGCGTATGTCAGATGCATTTACTTGTGTAGGGGGAGTGGGCGCACACATCTGTCTCCAGGTGAGCGTGCCTGTGACACATCTGTGTGTAGACGCAGCTGTCCTTGTGGAGGTGTGGGCCACTGTACGCCCGGGTGTTCCAGCATCTGTAGAAGCATCGTATGGGTTTGCGGGTCGCGTGCGTCCATTCCTCCGAGTATGTGTGATCTCGGTGTGTCTTTGTGGATCCTGCCTGTCTGCACGTACGCGTGGGGTCACGCACACATGGCCCCTGTGCTGCCTTTGCCTCTTGGCCGGCGTGAGTGTGTGTCTGTCCCGGCCTGGGCACCACCTCCACACGGGCAGCCATCTGTGGGTGCAGCAGATCTAACCAGGGGCTCTGCGGGCCGCCACGTGCCCTGGCGGGGCGCCTGTCTGTGTCCATCAGCGTGTGTGTCCTGATCTCTGGTGCGTGTGTGTGTGTGTGTGTGTGTGTGTTTTCCAGTTGTGGCAAATCAGAGGGATACTGTTACTCTAGATCCTCTCCCTTGGGGGGCAGCCAGGGTGATATTTTATAAGTCACCTGCTCTGACTCCTGCCCCAGCTTTGGTTGGACCCCTGGAGGCAGCCTCTTCACCATTTGCTCTGATTTGCTCAGAGCCAACACCATACCCCATCCCGAAAAATGCCCTCAGAGAAGACGTACCCCCCTCCCGACCCTTTTGGGGGGATGTGGTGCCGACCAAAGGCAGGTGCGGGGGCGGTGGCCTCTCCCCTGATTTGAATGCAACCACGAGCCTGGCGACCACACGTGTGTGTGCACGAGCCGTGACTCATGCCCCGGCCCCGGAAGGGTTCATGGTGAATGTCAGAGGCAGATGGTGGGCGGCACAGAGCAGCGCTGCGTGAGGGGCTCCGAGCCCGGGCCCAGGCCTCGAAGCATCAGGCGCCCTAGGCCTTGTGCGGGAAAGCAGCCCCTGTTGGGGGAGGGGAGGTTGTGTGCTGAACGGAGGGAAGAATAGGTCACCGGGTGCCTCAGCATCCACTGCAGCAGGCGCACCCACCTGCCCAGCACCCCCTCTTCAAATGGCCTCTGCACCCAGCACATCATTAGGTCCCCAGATCCATTCCTTTCCTGCCCTTTCCCTCCTCCTCCATCCCTCTTTGTAATTCCCACTTCACAGATGAGAAAACCGAGGTCACGGCTAAGTGTCTAGCCCAAGGCTTCAGAGTTAGATGTAGATGGAGAGCCTTCCCAGGCATCTGGACTCCTGCTTCTAGGTCTGGGGCAGGGGGAGCCACCACCCCACATTCCTCCCACAGGGAACCGCCCCCTCTCTTCACCTCTTCTGGGAACCCAGGCTGGGGTTGAGGGTCCCCTGTGCATCTGAGGGTTCTAGGAAGAGGTCACTCGAACCTCCTCCTGCCCTCTTCTCCCCACCTCTGTCATCGCCATTATGAATAACTCATTCAATTAAGACGTGGAACTGCCCAGCTTGAACACCTTCTTAGAGTCCCCTCTAGACCGGAGGTCAAAATTCCCAGCATTCACCGTGGAGCCTTTCAGCTACACTTCTAAAGTGATCTCAGCATTTAAAAAAAAAAAAACATTTTAAAAAAATAATTTCAAATTTACAGGACAGTTGCAAGTATAATAGAAAACGCCAACAGATTCTTCCTTCCAGATATCCTGATCCTCCAATTTTAACATTTGCCACATTTGCCTTATCAGTTTATATCATCTCTATATCTATCAATCTATCTATCAATCAACTATCTTCTAAACCTTTGAGTGTAGGTTATATACAGCATGTTCTTTGGACACTCAAAAAACAAGGATATTCACTAATGTAACCAACTTAACTGCAGTTATCACATTCAGTGACTTTCTTTCTCACTGTGAGTTTGCATATTCTAGCTATTTCACATGAGTGGAATCAGACAATATCCATGTCTGACATTTTGCTCATCATGATGTCTCAAGATTCATCCATGTTGTAGCACGCATCAGAATTTCAATCTTTTTTTTACAGCTGAATACTATTCCGTTGTATGGGTCGACCACATCTTGTTTTTCTGTTCATCTGCTGATGGACGTTTGGGTCGCTGCCATCTTTTGGCTATTGTGAATAGTGCTGCTATGGACATTGGGGTACGAACATCTGAGCCTCTGCTTGCCATTCTTTTGTGTATATACCTAGAAGTGGGATTACCAGGTCATATGGTACTTCTGTTTAATTTTTTGTGGTTCCACCAAACTGCTTCCACAGAGGCTGCACCGTTTTACATGCCCATCAACAGTGTACTAAGGCTTCCATTTTTCTATAACCTCACTAACACTTGTTATATTTGTTTCTTCTTCTTTTTTTTTTCCTATAGTCATCCTAGTGGATATGACTTGGCATTTCCCTGATGACATTTTACATTCCCACTGACAATGCACAAAGATTCCAATTTCTCCGCGTCCTCACCAGCACTAGTTATTTTAAGTTATTGCTGTTGTTTTAAACAACAGCCCTCCAGGTGTGGGGGATCTCATTCTAGTGGACATGAGGTGGGATCCCACTGTGGGTTTGATTTGTGTTTCCTTCATGTCTAATGACATTGAGCATCCTTCCCTGTGCTTGCTGGCCATTTGTGTATCTTCTTTGGAGAAATGTCTATTCAAGTCCTTTGTCCATTTTTTTTTGGGGGGGGGTGGGGGGGTTGGCAGTGCATGGTCTGGGAATCGAACCCTGGGCTTCTACATGGAAGGCGAGCGTTCTACCACCGAACCAACCCTTTGCCCATTTGTCAATCAGGTTGTCATTCACCTCGGCATTTTGAACCCTCAGTGCACTTTGAACTTCCTCACCATTGTCCTGCCATTCCCACTGCCCAGATGCCCTGACCCTTATAAAATTTCATGAATCCTAACTGACTCTCCCCACAGACCTTTAGCTAAATGTCAGCTCCCTGGTGATCCCAAAGCACTTGTTGATAACTCTCAGAGCAGTCACCAAGCTGCGCTTTCTCTGTTTGTCTCTCCCCGACCCGGATTCTCTAGAAATCGCGCGGGTAAAAGTGATGGATAAATGAATGAACCCCTGAACCTCCCGCTCCCGGGAAAACATCCTTCCGGTGGTCTAACTAAGGTGACTCCTGCTGCAGCGCACGCAGTGGGGAGAGGCTGGGAGCGAGGCCGGGCTGAGCGCACCGGGCGGGAGCCGCGGCAGGTGGGCGCGGCCAGGTGAGCCCGGGAGGCGCGGCCGCCCCGCCCGACCCTTGCCGCCCCGGCTGCCGGCGCCTCTTCGCCCGGGTTACCACTAGTGGCTGCTGTCGCTCAGCGGAGCCCAAGGAGACCGCGGCCAGAGCGTCCACCGCCCAAGATGGTGGCTCCCGTGAGTGTGTGTGCGGTGCGGGGTACCCGGGCAAGGCTGGGAGCCGGGGTGGGGCGCCCCCTCCCGGGGCTTCCTGGCAGGGGCCAGACGACGCAGGGCTGGGGGCCCTGAGGACCGGCCTGGAGGGGCTGGGAGGGGGCCTCGTGCAGCCCGAGAACCATCCAACGGCTCTTTCTCCATGCGCCCCCCAGAGGAAGTCCCCCAGCTCCCGGGAGGATAGGCAAGGGGGTGCAGGGGAGCCCCCACCTCATCAGGAGTGGTGGGGTCCCGAAATGAACGGGGCCCCAATGAGTCTAGGGAGGAGGCCATGGATTATGTTTAGGGTGTACATACTGCTGTGGGAGGGGAGGAGAAGCTGACTGCGACACAGTCCAGGGGCTCTTCAGGTGCCTGCTCCCATCCAGCTGGCCGGGGTATGCAGAAGTGTGAGGGACCCGGGTCTGTGACAGGTGTGCCCCCCCTGGTCAGCCTCGGTCACACCTGGACCTACATGGTTATGTTCTTTTTACACCCCACCCAGTCTGGTTCCCCAGTTTGGGGCGAGGGGAATGTCAGTGGATTCTGACCTGATTTTTTAGAGCACCTCTGTCCAAGAGAACTTTCTGGGATGATGTAAATGTTCTATAACTGTCCTGTCCAATACAGTAGCCTCCAGTCACATGTAACTACTGAGCATCTGAAATGTGGCTAGTGTGACTGAGAAACTGAATTTAATTTTTTAAATTTAATTCTCATTCATTTTAATTTTAATCATCACAAGTGGTTAGTAACCTCGGTACTGGACAATGCAGTTTTTGGATCTCCACCTTTCCATGCCACTTCCTACCTGCTCTTTGGTTCTTTCATCAACCCCCTGCCTCCCCAAGTCTGAGACTTGTTTTATCCCCCTGCAGAACGGGGAGGATAAAGAGCTTCTGGGTAGGAAGAATGGATCTGACTAGCTGCCAGAAGGGTGTCACCTTGGCCTTGCTCCTCTCCCCATTCCTAGGACCTGTGGGTGGTGGACTGGACAAGATTATGGAATCAAGGAATCTCGGGAGGAGAGGATATCAAAGGCAGCACTTTTAACCACCCAACAGGTGCCCAAGAGCCCGCCCCATGGCTTTCTCTGCCTATGAGCTGACTCTTCCTTATTCATTCACTCCCCAAATCTTGTGGCATACCTGCTGAGCACCAGGCACTGAATAAGTCTCTTGGGGTCAGAGGTGAACAAGTTAGTTACCTTCCCTGCCCACAGGGAATTTGCACTGGGGCAGGGGTTGGGGAAGAGAGACAGCTAGGCAAATGAGCTATGCAGAAATAAGCACAGATTTTGCTTATTTGTTTATTTTGCTATTATAATAAACTGGGGAGTGCAATGGAAGGAACAAATAGGGAACAGTGACAGGAAGGAAGAGAAGGGTGACCTCCTGGAAATGGACAGTCAGGGAAGGAGCTTATGAAGAGGGGATGGTTAAGCTAAGACAAGGGGAAATGGAATAGGACAATATATGCAAAGGCCCTGGGGTTGGGAACCTGCCCTCTGGAGGAGCTGAGAGAAGGCCCAAGGCGTAGCTGGAAGGGAAGGCTCAAGTGGCTGCTGGAGAGGTCAGCAAGGCCTGGGCAGAAGGCAGGATTCTGCAGACCTTAAAAGGGATCCTGGTGTGGGCCTCAGAGCAATGGGAAGCATGAAGTATGCAGATGAGTGACCTCTTCCAGTATGATGAAGCCCAGAAAGGAGTGAGACAGAAACCCAGAGACCATCAGGTAGCGACTGCTGCAGTTCTGGCAAGAGAAGAAGGCAGCTTGAAGGATGATGGAGGCAGCATGTGGTTAAGTTGGTGGTAGATCTGGGAGGTGCAATCAACAGGACCTGTGGGTGGATGAGCTCTTGGCTGCAGGGGAGAGATGTAGGGGCTTAAAGAAAAGGGGGCAGGTTTCTAACCAGAGCCCCTGGTGTCTGGGTAAACTGGGAGTGGTTCATCTTTTGCAGGGACAGATGGAGAGTTCTGTTTGGACAGGTCAGGAAGGTGGCAGGAGCGGTGTGGTGCCCAGAGGAGTGGTCCAGGTTGGGCTCGTGTTTGGGAATGGTCAACAGAGATGGTTCTCTAGTCTTTGGACAGTTTGAAGTTGGGAAGAGAAGGAGATGATATTAGAGGCCGAGGAGTGGCTGAGATGGGAAGGAAGACCAGGGGATCTGGGGTCTTGGAAACAACGAGAAGAGAATGTTTCAGGGGCATGTGGTCAGCAGTACCAAATGGCAGTCAGTCCAGGGGAATAGGACCAGCAAGTTTCACCCCCATCTGGCAACAGAGAGCACCCCTCCTTACACTGACTGCGGCTGCCCCTGAAATTCCACTCATCTGTCTTATTTTACCCACTTACTGGGTGCCAGCCCATGTAGGGTGCTGAGTCTACATACCAGGTAGACAAGACAGAGTCACTGCTTCCCTAGAGCTTACAGCCATCTAGCCAGCAGTCTTACAGACAGGAAGCTCTTTCATATGAGCCAAAATTCCACCTTTCACTTTTTTAAACAGCCAAATTTTACTGAAAGGCATCTCTGTGCCCAGGCACTAGAGATAAGAAAATGAATAAACATGTTCTTGGCCTTCCAGGAACCAACGCAAGAGATCCATAGAGAACCTGCATTCATGATATTGTCACAAAGAGCCATGCACAGGAGTTACAGAAGGCTAGACTAGGATGAGTGCCAGCCCGTTAGGGGGAATTAAGATAGTGGAGGGGGGTTGCCTGAGTTGCCCTGAAGGAATGAATGGGAGTTAGCTGGGAAAAGAGGAGGGATAGGGAATTCCAGGTACTGAGGATGAAGGCAGGAACAGAAGTAAGAGCCTGCTCTGTGCGGGGAACACCAAGCCTTTGGAGCTGGTGAGCAAACAGGAGTGGCGGGTGGCTTTGGGGAGTGTTTAGAGGCTGGGGAGGGTCCTTTTGACTCCCAGTGAGGTGGGCATACTTGGGTGATGGGGTACCAGTGAAGAGTGGATGCAAGGGAGGGTGGTAGTTGGATTTGTGTTTGAGTGTCTTCTCTCTGGCTGCTGGGGATACATAGCGGTGAGCAAGACAGCTGAGTCTTTACCTCCACGGGGCTGGGTCTAGCAGGGGACACAGACTGTTACATAACCAACCTGACAGAAGCCAAGATGGGAAAAGTACAAATGCTTTGGGAGTACTGACCTAACACAGGGGATGGATGTGGGGGGCTGGGAATGCAGACACGGAGGCAGCAGTAATCCAGGTGAGATGGTGAAGGCCTGAAGTGGGCCAGGGCTGGGCAGCTGGTGGGAGAGGCGGTGCCACACGGGGTCTCAGTGTGGACTTTGGGGTCAAGAGGACTCAGGATTCCAATTCTGCCTCAGCAACTTACTGGTTGGGAAACGTTGGGTAAGTCACTTAAAGTTGCTGAGCCTCGGTTTCCCCTACAGAGTACTTGTAAGAGTATCCGCGGCCTCTGCATAGAATCAGTGTATTCAGCACAGGGCCAGACACGGTTCACGCTCAGTGAATAGCAGTGGCTGTCGTTGTTATGTCTGGTGAGGAGGAGAGCTCATTAGGAGGCGGATTGGTAGGTTTGGGCCACTGGCTGAACAGGGCATTCTGGTCTTGCATTGCTTGTCCTGGCCTCACTCGGGGGATGGGGTGGGGGTGGTAGAGTGAGGAAGGTGGGGGCAACCAGCTGACTGCTCTCAGCTTGTGGCCCTGAACCCCAAGCAGCCCCCAGTTCTGGGCCACCCTTCTCAGATCCACACTACAGGGGTGTGTGTGTGTGTGTGTTAGGGAGGGGAGCTCCAAAGAAAGTAAATCGTGGTCTTCAGTCCTGAGGAAGCAGCTCTGTCTTGTGCCAACTTCCTTCTCGTGTAATAAATATCTTCGGGCTGGAGGAACCGGTCACCCTGTGGTCTAGGGGTCAGGAGGTCTGGGTTTTAGTCTTGGCCCAGCCATGAATTATTTATGAGACATGAGAACCACCATCTGCCTCTGGAACTCAGGTTTCCCCACGTGTACAATGCGGTTGCATAGACAGTACCCCGGGCTCTTTCCAGCTCTGACTTTTGACTTCTGAGATGCTTCGGCAGTTAAAGCTACCAGTGCCATGTCCTGGATGGAAGGAGACCTTCCGAGGGGTCTGAGGGCCCCCTACCATCCCCGCTCTGGAGAATCCTCACGGCCTTTTGCATGACTCCCAATGGTCCCTGCTCCATTGAGTGCAGTCCACCCCGCGGCTGGGAGGGCTCTGTGCAGTGTGAACCGTACCACCCACAATGACGCCTTAACACCTCTCCCTTGTCTCTTTCATCTCCAGTCCCCACCGGTGGAGCAGGAATAAACTTTCCTGGCTAAGTTAGATGGATGCTCCCTGTTAGCCTGGCAGGCTGCCCCCTGCTGCCCTCCCCCCCGACTCCCCTTGCCAAGGGAGGTGCCTCTGTATGTGTGGGGGTGGCAGGGCTAGGGGGCAGGAGCCTTTGGATGGGGGTGGGGGGTCCCCTGCCCAGCGAGCAGGAATGGTGCCCCCGGGGAAGAAACCAGCTGGAGAGGCCTCCAACTCCAACAAGAAGTGCAAGCGTTATTTCAACGAGCACTGGAAAGAGGAGTTTACCTGGCTGGACTTTGACTATGAGCGGAAGCTGATGTTTTGCGTCAAGTGCCGCCAGGCCCTGGTGCGGAACAAGCATGGCAAAGCTGAGAACGCCTTCACCGTGGGCACCGACAACTTCCAGCGCCACGCCCTGCTGCGCCACGTCACCTCGGCAGCCCACCGCCAGGCTCTGGCCGTCAACCAGGGCCAGCCGACTTTCGAGGGCCTGGCGGAGGCAGTAGGTGCCTACCCAGGCCTGGTTACCACCCCCACTTCCAGGGGCGTCAAGGTGGAGGTGGAGCCAGCCAAAGTGGCTGTGCTGACCACCGTATACTGCATGGCCAAGGAAGACGTGCCCGATGACCGCTGCTCTGCCCTGCTCGAGCTGCAGAGGTTCAACCTGTGCCAGGCGCTGCTGGGCACGGACCATGGCGAGTCCTACAGCCCCAGGCGGGTGAGGGACATGCAGGTGGGTGGCAGCCAGAGGCATGAAGGAGGGCTTGGGGAGGGAGGACCCAGAGTTGGTTGGCTGGGCATAGCTCCAGCCTGTCAGCCCCCGGGGCAGCAGCCAGGACGCTTCATTCATACTTCCATCCTTCAGAACCTTCAATGAGGCTATGTGCCAGGCCCTAGGATGGCTGCTGAGTCTATAGCAGTGAGCAGGCCAGATAAGGCTGTGTCCTCCGGGAGGCTTGGGGGGTTCCCCTCACTACCTAGCCCAGAGGTTGCAAACTGATGGCCTGTAGATTTGATTGGTCTACAGTTGTGTCTTCTTAGTTTGCAACTTTTAAAAAAATCAGGAGATTATGTACAAAAGTCAGGATTTGTGACTTGCTTTCATGGCAGGTAGTGGTGGAGTTGAAGAGCAGGGAATGGGCTGCTAGGGTCTTCAACATTCCCTCGGCCTATCCCTGGCCCCCTCATGATCAGTATTGCCTGTGAGGCTCCTGGAGGCCTGCAAGTTGCAGCTTCTATCCTAGGTACCAGCTGTGTGGGCCTGGGAGGCTGAAGTGGGAGGTCAGGGGAGTTGGATTTCATTTTCAGAGAGATGACAGAGCACACAGCTGGAACCCTGTAGAACTGCTCAGGAGTTCAGAGCAAACATGTCAATCAGTTAACACCTGTGCTGGCTAGTACGGGAAGTACCCCAGGAATAATGCAGACTCTGGGACAATGCCGTAGACAAAACACAATAAAAACTAGCCTTCCTAGAACCTTTTATGGTTCATAAAGCACTCTTACATTTATAAGCTCATTTGAATCTCACAATAACCTTGTAAGTAGATTGGAGCAGGTTATTAGTCTGATTTTAGAGCTGAGGAAAATGAGGCTCAGAGAGGCAAACTGACTTGTCCATAGTCACACAGCCAGTAAGTAGCAAAGCCAGGATTAGCCCCTAAGTCTGCCTGACTCCAAGGCCTATGCTTTTTCTCACCACCCACATTGCCTGACTCTTCCCTGTCCCCCCACTCCCCCCCCAACTCAGGACAAGCCTAATTCTGTCCTCCCTCCTTTCTCTCCTTGGCTGCTCCAGGTGGCCATTGCCAGTGTCCTGAACATGGAGGACTGCCAGCGCCTGAAGGCATCCCCGTATGTGGGGCTGGTGCTGGACGAGACCAGGGACTGGCCTGAGTCCCACAGTCTGGCCCTGTTTGCCACTTCGGTGTCCCCCTGTGACGGCCAGCCTGCCACCACCTTCCTGGGCAGTGTGGAGCTGCAGGAGGGTGAGGCAGCCGCTGGCCAACTTCTGGACATCCTGCAGGCCTTTGGCGTGCCTGCACCCAAGCTGGCCTGGCTCAGCTCCAGCCTGCCCAGGGACTGCCTGGGGAGTGTGGGCCTGCAGCTCCAGGCTGCCTGCCCACTACTCACTGAGCTACACTGCCTGCCTGGCCGAACAGACTCTGAACCCCCTGCTTACCTGGGTGAATATGAAAGTGTGCTGGATGCCCTATTCCGTCTCCACGGTGGCCCTAGTTCCCACATGGTTCCTGAACTCCGGGCAGCACTGGACCTTGCAGCCATTGATTTGGCAGGACCACGACCAGTGCCCTGGGCCTCTGTGCTGCCTGTCGTGAAAGCAGTGGCTGAGGCCTGGCCTCACCTGGTGCCCACGCTGGAGGCTGCGGCTGCAGCCTCACCCACTGCTGGGGCATTGGCCCTCGCCCTGCGCCAGTTCACCTTTGTGGCCTTCACCCACTTGCTGCTCGACGCTCTGCCATCTGTGCAGAAGCTCGCCCTTGTCTTGCAGCCAG
>PVIY010051817.1:0-15490 GCA_004026745.1 Myrmecophaga tridactyla | reverse complement strand
ATAAAAGGGGATTTATTTTGTTGGTTCTTCAGAGGAAAGGCAGCTAACTTTCCACTGAGGTTCTTTCTTACGTGGAAGGCACAGGATGGTCTCTGCTGGTCTTCTCTCCAGGCCCCTGGGTTCCAACAACTTTCCCCGGGGTAACTTCTTTCTACATCTCCAAAGGCCTGGGCTGAGCTGCAAGTGCTGAGATGAGGAACGCCGAGCTGCTTAGGCTGTGCTACTTTGCGTTCTCTCATTTAAGCACCAGCCAATTAAGTCAAACGTCACTCATTGCAGCAGACACGCCTCCTAGCTGACTGCAGATGTAATTGGCAACAGATGAGGTTCACGTATGTTGGCTTATGTCTGCAGCAACAAGACTAGGTATGCTCACCTGGCCAAGTTGACAACTGAATCTAACTAACACAGCAAGGTTTGATTTAATTGAGTAAAGGCTTAAGGAACAGAGATCAGAGGAGAGCTCAGCAGCTCAGCATACCTCATCTCAGCACTCACTGAGATGTCTGGAGATGCAGAAAGGAATCACCCTGGGGGAGGCCATTGGAACCCAGAAGCCAGGAGTGAAGACCAGCTGACATCGTCGTATGCCTGCCCATGTAACGAGAACCTCAGATGAAAGCTAGCTGCCTTTTCCCTGGAGAACTATAAATTTTTATCTAAATAAATCCCCATATTAAAAACTGATCCATCTCTGGTGTGTTGCATACTGGCAGCTTTAGCAAACTAAAACAGACCCCATACAAAGATTTACATATATTGATTTATTTTATCCTCACAATAATTCTGCTGTTTATGGCTTATTTACCAACTTAACAAATGACATAATGAGAGGTTCATAAAATTTTATACCAAAATTACATGGCTAGAATATGAGGCAGGTGAAATTCAAATTCTTCACTGCCTTTCTGCTAAACTCAAATTCCTTGAGAGTTGCACAACTTTCACAGGTTTGTGGGGAGTGACCTTTCTCACATTAATTGTCAGAGATCCCACTCTCAGACCACACTGTGATCATTAAAGCACCTCTCCAGGCTTGTCCACACAAATACTGCCCACACCCAGATTCTCCTGTTACATGGGGATCTCCAGCACATTTACCCCTTTTATCAAATATCCACTTTTATCTTGCCAGATATTTACCAAGACCAACATTTTTTTTGTTATATCCCAGTGACTAGCATAGCTACCAATCAACACCTAAGTAGGAAATGCCTCCAAATACCTGCAATTTTCCATGAATGCATTTGACACAGCATATGACTAGGGTATTTTTTTTCCTAGTCTAAATACAGTATCACAATTCCTAGTGGCTTTCACATATATCTGGCAACTCTACTAGGTCTTCCTAATTAAATCATGCTTTTATTCTCCATTAATATTTAAGATCTTCTCTATGGCTTTTGAATTTCACACATTTTAATATTGCCCCTCATTTTCAGCAGATGGGATTACCTCCTACTAAGCAAATGGATTATAGAATTTCACAAATTTCTCTTTAATACCATAATATTTTTAAATATCCCTGCAGTCATACCTACTGACTACTTCTTCTCTCTTAGTAATTGAAAAGTCATGTTGTCTCTGCCTAAGTTCAATGTCTCCAATTCAATTCTTCCTCTTTGGTTTTGCTGATGAGTTTTATGATTCATTATAAATTAAATCTCCTTTACCACCAACTTCTCTCTTTCTTCTCAATACATCTCCTGAACATTTAATTTCATTTTCTCTCTTCCATCTTGAAATAAAAACCTCCTCTGATGCTCTTTTCCCTCAACTCCTTGCTCTTCTGTTCCTCCCTTCACATCAAATTGAAAGTGCAGTTACCATTTCCTCAACCTGTTACCCCCCACTCTTTGATGATCAAGAAAGATCTTCTCAGAAATAAACCTTGCTAACATCATCAATCTCCCTATAATTAAATCCTTACTTGGAACCAAAGAAGAATGGAAACATGATCTCCTTTCAGGAGCAAAGTTTTTCCTGGGCTTCTCTGAGATTTTACTCTCCTACCTTCAAACTAGTCTAGGCATTTCTTCCCCATGTCCTCTGAAAATACTTCCTCAAACTGTGTCATAGGCCCTCTTCTCTCATTTTTATATTCACTATTCTGGGTACACTCACATTTATTCGCCTCCTTTAATTTCTTCCATTGCTATCCCTAAATTGTAAGTGACAACTTCCTTGTTGAACTCCATAACTGAGCTATCATCACTACTTTTCTTAATTATGTGCACCCAACATGGAATATATTTCAGAACTTTGCTTCTCCCCACAAAAAATATAAATATTATTTCTCCTCTAATCTTCAATCTTTACTAGTGGCTCCACCAGTCGTCCAAAGATTGATCTTTTATATGCCTCTCAAAACCAAGAGACACAATTAAAAATTGCTTTTATATCTACAATGAGCATTATCTCCATCTTTCATTTCCACAATCCACCAAAACACCCTTCTGTCCCAAACTCATTTTCTTTCATTGTAAGTTTAAATGCTGATTCCTTTGAGATCCCTTCACTCCATAGCAAAGTTAGGATTTCCAGTTCCCTACACCTTGATTTAATTGTAATCTTAATATTCCCTCAGGGCACTCACATAATTTGTTATTGTATCTTGTGTTAACTAATGTATTCATAATCTGTCTCTACCAGTGGTCTACATGCAGAAAAATACCTCCGAATAATTAGATGAGACAACTTTCCTTTTGACCATTACTTATGCATTTTAAATCTGCAGAAATGTCATGTTCGCAGTTACCTAACCCACCCTCAGAAGATCTGGCCAAAATGCCAAATTAAAAATTCATTTACAAAATGAAGGCTCTTCATCATTCTAGTGAAAATTCTGTCCAGTACTCATCAGCACCAAAATAGATTAGAAAAGCCAGAAAATCCAATTCTTTTGTGAGGTTGCTGTCACCAAACAGAATATCTCAAAGCTACTTTTTAAGGAAAAAAATCCCACTGTTTTCATGGTGAATTCTTTTTACACAGTTAATAACTTCATAAACCATAAAATCTAAAGAATGCATACTGATTAACGTGGATGCAATCAAGATAGGACTACTCAAGGTAAGCCTCATTAACAAAATATTTTCACTCTAAATAGGTAAACCACATGGATGCAATTAGGGAAACAGACTATTTCCTTTATTGTGTAATCCTTCTGAAAGTTTCAAAGGTAATCTTTATTCCTTTGTCCACAAGCCTCATTGTTTTGTGGATTTTAGTTTTTCTGGATAGTGATATAGAAAATCTACAGCAAGAGAATTATTAATGCTTTTTATTTCTGAGAATGCTTGCAATCTACCAACTTTCTCTAAGTCTGCGGGCATCATGACTATAAATAGAGGCATTTGTGCTGAAGATTTGCATTCAAGTAACAAGTATGTTTTAGGGTTCTAGAGTGTGCATATTTTACTACCACCAAAATGGATAGACTATCTGGCATAAGCTAACGTTTCTCAGTATATCATGTTTAGTTGATACATTAAGAATTTTAAGACCCAACAAATACAAAGGTTTCAAAATATTAAGTTTCCTCAGAATAAATTATGTGGCTTCATTTTTTATTTTCCTATAAATAAGATGCAGATTAACGAATCATTTAAAAAGAAAATTAAACATTAACAAGAATGTGGAATCACTTCAGATATAAAAAAATGTCTGAAGAAAAATTAAGCAATATATTTTAATTCAAGTTACAGGCAATAGATTCATTAGGAATATCTTGTAATTTTATTTTTTTAAATTAACTCTTCTGAAATTAAAATAAATGGAAAGTTTATATTTCAGTAACAAGAATTTTGTATAATCAACTACTTGATTTACATGGTCATTTCCCACTTCCTGTCTCTTGGAATACACTCTTTGTGATTCTGAACCACCACGTGAGAATTCTTTCCACCCTGAGACAACCATGCTAGAGGGACCATGGGCCACTGGTTACAGGATCACTGGAGCCCATTCTTCCAGTCATCCCTTCCAAGGCACCAGGCAAGTGAGTGAAGCCACTCAAGGCTTATAAAAGCTGAACAGAATTCCATTGTATGACTGCTTTTGAGACCACATGAAGTGGAAGAATGACCCAGGAAATAGATGTTCTGTGTTCCTGTATTTTTGGTAAGATGGGTTATTTTACAGAGCCATTATTACACAAACTCATATCTATGAAAAGATATGTATTATAATGGTTGATAATTTTGTCAATTATATATTTGTTCTATCAAAATTTTAATATTAAATATAAATCCCTTTACCTTATATAAGATAATTGAAGACCAAGAATCCTCTATAGATCAATACAGAGATATACATATGTGCATATCATTTACTTAGAACTTTCCAAGAAGTTTGCATGTGAAATTGTATGCCAAAGATCATCTCATAGAAGTTGGAATGGGAGATCATATAGCATGAGGTAATTTTAATTTTGATGTTACATTATTTTCATTGTAAGTTCCTGATAAGACAGCATCCTTGTCCTCTCTACCTAGAGCAGGATTTAGAGAAGATCCATATAGAAAATGAGGCCTTGGAAAGTCCATATTGCCCTACCCTTGTACAGCCCATCATGACCTATCACAGAGGCAAATGGACCAGAAAGTTCTCCTGCATGAAAAGGACTCCAGAATTTCTGTATTCTCAGTAAGTAGTTCCATTTCCAGCTTGGAAGCATGACAAGTCACAATATCCTCCTTCACTCTCTAAGTAAAACGCAGGATTTACCATATGTCTCTGTTTATGTCAGTCACATACAGAAATCTGAGAGTTCATAGCTATTCATTGATACATAGACTCAACATCATGAAGAATTATATGTTCTCTCCTCCCAATTCTCATCCCCATCTGCTTCCCAAATTTTCCACTGTACCTTCTTGAACTTCCTACAAGCAATTACTGAGGAGATTTTATGCTAGAGATATGAAGAGTGCTGTCATTTTCCTTTTGGATGTTTGTAAATCTATACAATTCAAAAATTTCCAGTCCCCATTTCAGTAACACTGAGGCTTCTCAAGGGAGAGTCTATCTTCAAGATTCATTGGTGTTAAATGGTGAGAAGATTTAGGAATAGAGTGAAAGAAGAAAAAGTCTTCTCAGGCTTGGAATCCTGAGACTGGATTTCCCTTTTGAAAAGAAGCCAATCTTATGATCAAGCAGGGAAGATAATCATAAGTTTATAATTAGAGACGTGTGAAACCCTGAGTAACAAAGAAAATTTTTGTCAGATGCTAAGCAGTCCCTCCTTATCTCTCACATTTTCTGAACCTAATCCTTTTCCAAAACTCTGAACCTGACCTCTTGACTCTCTCTGTGTCTTTTAAAATGTTGCCCAAATTTTCACAGATAGACATATATTTCATGGGGTTAACATAATCATAAATGTTAATTTTTATTTGCCCCTACAAGTTTTAAAATATTTCATTATTTTTCCATTTATGCTTTCAATTTTAGGAGATGTTTCATTGCTAGTGGGCATTTTACATATTTTATAATTTTTTAAAAATCTGGAATAGATTCATGATTTTATCTTAATAGTTTAAATAAATTATTTCATCATATTTTCTTCACTTAAAAACAGCTTTTGTGATTATTGAAGGGTGTATATGCGTGATCGTTATCCCAGAAGAAACAGAGAAAATGGGACAGAAAAATATATACCTGGCAAATCTATTCTTCAAAAATGAAGGATAAAGTAAGGAATTTGGGGACAAACAAATGCTGAGGGAGTTCCTCACCACTGTACTGCCTTATAGAAACTGCTGAAGGAAATCAATCATTTTGAAAGGAAAGGACATTAGATGGGAACTTTATTTAGAATAAAGAAAGATCCCCAGTGTAGGTAACTATATACCAGCATTATTGCATCTTTGTTTGTAATGCTGTTATCACTTTTTGTATGGCTTAAAATTCAAATGCAAAAAAGCATAAATCTTTGCTAGTTGTCACCTAGTTCATAAAGATGTAATTTGTGACAAGCACTTCATGAAAAGGAAGAACCAGTATGTGTAGGCTATTGAAGTCAATTTGGTATCAACACAAAGTTAATAGTAATAGATTTAGGATGTTAAGCACAATCTCCATCACAAGCACAAATAAAATATCTTTAAAAAAAACTACAAAAAGCAAAGAAAAATCTATTGAAAATGGTTCATTATAAAAGATCACCTAAACAAAAAGGGAAGCAGTGATGGAGGAAAAGAGAGGGGAGAAGTGATGCCATTCAGAAGTCACTTAGCATAACAGCAAAGTAATCCTTGCCTTATAAGTAATTACTTTAAATATTATTGGATTAAACTCTCCAATCTAGAGACAGAAATTTGCAGAATGGTTAAAGGAACATCACCTAAACAATGCACTCCTTACAAGAGATCCATTGATACAAACAGGTTGAAGTAATATTTCATTCAACTAGTAAACAAAAGAGAAATGGGGTGGCTATACTAACAGCAGACAGAATAGACTTTCAGGCATAAACTATTAAAAAAGGCAAAGAAGGACATTTTATATTGATAAAAAGATAAATTCATCTTGAAGATTTAACAATTATAAACATATATGCACCTGAAACAAAACCCCAAAATATTTGAAGCAAACATTGACAGAATTGAAAGAGTGAAATATACAGCTCTACAATAATAGTTGGAGATTTCAATACACCACTTTCAACATCATATAAAACCTGTGGTTAGAAGATCAACAAGAAAACACAGGTCATGAACAACATGTAAAACAACTCTAACTAACAGACGTATGTAGAATATTTTACCCAACAGCAGCAGAACACACATCTTTTCAAGTGCATGTGGATCATGCTCCAGGATAGAGCATATGTTCAGGCACAAGTGAAGTCTTAATAAATTTTAAAATATTGAAATCATACAAAGAAACCTCGGCAACCAAAATGTAATAACTCTAGAAATTAATAACAAGGAAAATTGGAAATATGCAAACATAAGGAAATTAAATAGAACACTTAAACAACCAACAGGTTAAAGAAATTGAAAGGAAAATTTGAAAATGCTTAGAGATGAATGGAAATGAGATGCAATATAGCAAAATGCATGGGATGTAGTGAAGGGAGTGCTCAAAGGAAATTTATTGCTGTAAATGACTGTATTATAAAGGAAGAAAGACCTCGAATAATAATCTAATATCTCATTTTGAAGAACTAGAAAAGGAAGAGCAAATTAAGTCCAAAGATAGTACAAAAAATAAAATAATTAAGGTTAGAGTGGAGATAAATGAAAAAGAGACTAGAAAAAGTTGAGAGAATCAACAAAACAGAAGGTTCATTCTTTTAAAAAAATCAAGAATATTAATAAAGCATTTATCAACTAACAAAGGAAAAAAGAGAAGAGAAATAAATAACTAAAATCAGAAATGAAAATGGTGGTATCATTACTGACTTCACAGAAATAACAAGGATCATGAGAGACCATGAACAATCAATCACATGCCAATATATTAGATAACTTAGAGGAAATAGAAATGCTCCTAGAAATTCTCTAATGAACTAAATTGACTCAAGCAGAAATAGAAAACTTCACTAAACCTCTAATAAGTACAGAGAGTGCATCAATAATCAAAATCTTTCCACCAAAGAAAAATCAACGATCAAATGTCTTCATTGGTGAATTCTATAAAACATTGAAAAAATAATCATCACCAATCTTTCTCAAACTCTTCTAAAGAATCCAGGAGTAAGAAACACTTCCTAATTAGTTCTATGAAGTCAGAGTTACCCTGATACCAATGCCTGATAAAGACATCACCAGAAATGAAAACTAAAGACCAAGTTTCCTTTGTGAATACAGATGCAAAAATTCCTAACAAACATGCTAGGGAATCCAACAGCATATAAAAAGATTACATCAGCATGGCAATGTAAGACATCCCCTGGAAAACTGTCCCCAAAGAATCAGCTAATAAAATGACAAATCCCACTTGCTTAGAGCTTGAGGTAATAGAGAATGGAGAAGGACTCTAGAAACATTGAATGAAGAAAAAGAAGAGCCATTTCCAAGACCATGTAGGAAATTTCTGTCCCAGTCTTGCAGGTGCATACACCTCCCTCTCACATGGTCTTCTACAGCTTTGGGGCCACAAAGAAATAACATGGGTCCTTCCCAACAGGATGCAGACTAAAGAACCAATCACAGAAGCAAGTTAGAACCCCACACATATCCAGGCACAGGAGCCCAATTCAACAGACATCCAGGGCAGAACCCAAGCCTCTAAGTCTTGCTGCATATAAAAGTTCCCTGAGGAGGATAGGGAAGAGAGACTATGACAGAAAGTTGGCAACAGGTGCACTTTCTAAATGCAACTCCTGTTGACTGGACAACTGATTTAGTTTGCTAATGCTGCAGGAATTCAAAATACCAGAAATGGATAAGCTTTTATAAAGGGGATTTATTGACTTACCAGTTTACAGTTCTAAGTTCTTAAAAATTTCCAAACTAGGGCATCCAGAGAAAAATACCTTGTCTCCAAAGAAAAGATGAATGTCTGTCACATGGGAAGGCACATGGCTGGAATCTCCTGGTCCTTGTTCCCAGTTCCATTGCTCCTAGCTTCTGATTCCAGTGGCTTCCTCTCTAAGCATCTGTGGGTCCTGAGTTAGCTGCTCTAATGGCAAAACTCTGAGTTTCATCTCTTAGCTTAGCATCTCTTGGAAAGGCATATGGTAATGTCTGCTATGCTCTGGTTCCTGTCTAGCTTTTGTCAGCTTTCTCAGCTCCTGGCATCTCCTGGCACTTCTACATTTCAAAATTTCTGCAGCTGTGTTGGTTCTTTATAAGGACTCCAGTAAAGTAACAAAGACCCATCTTGAACGGGTGGGATCACAGCTCCAGCTAATCAAAAGGTCATACCCACAAGTGGATGCCTCACATTTCCAAGGAAATGATTAATCAAAAGGTCTCACCCTACAATACTGAATCTGGATTAGAAGAATAAGGCTTTTTCTGGGGTACATAACAGTTTCAAACCAGAACAACCACCTAAATGCAAAACAGACTTCTGGACTGACCCACCTTTCTGGAAAGGCCCCATCTGGCTTCCTGGGTGGGATACCCTTTTAGGGAAGAAACTGGAGGCAGAAAAACCTCACAGAAAAATGGGAAGGCTAAAGTGAACAGTTGTAAGATAGGACAGTTCCCAGAATAGAGAAGGGGGCACTGAGTGAGGAAAAGAATTTAAGCAAATTATAGGAGCTGTGTAGAAAAGCCTGCACAAAACCAAATGGAACAGATCAAGAGTCTCACAGAAGGAACAGGAGAAATGAAGCTCTCTCCTGGAGGTGAAACAATTGCACAAAAATTGAAATAATAAAATTGTACCATTTATCTAGGGAAAGTATCAGATTAAAAATATCTGATAAAATCTGAACAAAGACAGGCTATTCTGCAGTTCTAGAAAAAGGTGGACCATGCATCAAAGAAGAGCCTTAGCACAAGACCAATCAACAATAAAACCCAACACAGGAGAGAGAAATGGATCTTCAGACTTAACTTACCTAGATAATTAGATGTCAAGACAGCAGTAAAAATTACAAGCCACAATAAGAAACAGGCAAATATGGTGGAGTCAAGGAAACACATTGAAATATCAGAGGAGACACCAAATTTAGAAAAACTAATAAAAAATGTTTAAACAAGTCTAAATTAATTAAAGATGTGAAGGGAAATATGGATAGAGCTAAAGGATATTAAAAAGACAATGTGGGCACATAAAAAAGAATTTGAAAATATAAAAAGAGTTTATAGGGAGCTTAAAGGGACAATAATAGAGATTAAGAAAACACTGGAGGTATAAAAGACCTGATTTGAACAGGCAGAAAAAGGAAACAGCGAACTAAAGGACAGGATGATCAAAATCATAAAGTCAGAAAAACAGTGTTTTGGTTTGCCGAATCTGCTGGAATACAATATACAAAAAATGCTTTGGCCTTTTCAATGGGGATTCATTAGGTTCAAAAATTACAGTTCTAAGGACATAAAAATGTCCAAACTAAGGCATCCACAAGAGAATACCTTCACTGAAGAAAGGCTGATTGTATCTGGGTTTCCTCTGTCACATGGGAAGTCACATGACAATGTGACTTGACAACCAGGAGAAACCTTTTCTCCTGGTTTCTGATTTAAATGCTATCTCCAAAATGTCTATGGGCTTTTCTTTCTCCCTTAGCTTCTCCTGGGCCATTTTCTTTCTCTGAGATAAATGTCTCTGAACTCTGAGCTCTCTGTGTCCTCTCATAAAAGACTCCAGTAAAGGATTAAGACCAATCTTAAATTGTGTTGGTCACATCTCCATGGGAACAACCTAATCAAAAAGGTCCCACCCACGATTGTTCTACAACCACAAGAATGGATTAGAAGAAAATGGATTTTCTGGGATTCATAACGGATTCAAACAAACACAAACAGATAGATAAAAGAATAGAAAAAAATAGAGCAGCATATCAGGGATTTGAGTGACAGCATGAAGTGTACAATCATATATATCCTGGGTGTTCCAGAAGGAGAAGAGAAGGGAAAAGAGGCAGAAGGAATATTTTAGGAAAAATATGGTCAGAAATTTCCCAACTTTTATAAGGCATAAACATACAAGTCCAAGAACCACAATGTACCCCAAACAGAATAAATCTACATAGACCCATCTGAGACACATATTAATCACAATGTCAAATTCTAAAGGCAAAGAGAATTCTGAATGCAGCAATAGAAAGGTAGCTCACATACAAGGGATCTTCAATAAGACTAATTCCAATTTCTCACCAGAAATCACTGAGGTGAGAGATAGTGGTATGGTATATTTAAGGTATTGAAAGAGAAAAACTGCCAGCCAAAACTTTATTACCTTGAAAAACTGTCCTTCAAAAATCAGGATGAGTTTAAAATTTTCACAGAATGACATAAACAGAGAATTCATCAACAAAAGATCTACCCTATAGGGATTACTAATTACAGCTTGCAGGTTGAAAGGAAAAGATAGGAAAGAGTGGCTTGGAGTAGTTCAAAGAAAGAAAGTTCAACAGTAATGGTAACTAAAAGGGTAAATGCAAAGCCCAAAGGTACTATATCCTTAATATACAAGTCTACCATTTAATTCCAGTAAGTATCATAACACATCTGAAAAAGAAAAGGACGTATTCCCTGATAGTCAACATGCAAAATAAAAAATGGTAAAGTGGAAAAAAACAACATAAAGAGAGGTAACAAAGGGATATTGGAACAGAGAATGTGTATACTATTGAAGCTAAGTTTATATCTTTCCATATTAGTAGGTTACAGATGTAGGTTGTGTAATAGAAATCCATGGGTAATCATGAAGAAAACATTTAAAAATACATACAGAAACATACAGTAAAGGAAGTTGCAATAAAGTAAGAGACAAATAGAAGATATGACATATAAAAACCAAAGGATGAAATTCTGAAGTACTGCTTTTCCAGTAAGAACATTTAATATTAGTGGATTACACTCCCCAATCAAAAGACACAGATTGACATAGCAGTTTTTTAAAAAAGCATAATCCAACTATGTATTGTTTACAAGGAACTCACCTTAGACCACAAACCACAAACAGATTTACAGTGAAAGACTGGAGAAAGATATTCCATGCATATATTGACCAAAGAAGAGCCGAACTAATAATATTATACTGGACAAAATAGACTTTAAATCAAAAGCTGTTAGAGGAGGCAAAGAAGGACAGTATATATTAATAAAAATGGGAACCCACCAAGAGTAAATAACAGAGGAGAAGGGGCTAAGATGGTGGCTTAGCAATGTGTGCATTTTAGTTCGTCCTCCAGAACAACTACGAAATTACCAGAAACAGTACAGAACAGCTCCTGGAGCCACGTCAGTGACTGGACACACAGTGTACCCCAGTCTGGACCAGCTGGACCGGCTGTGAGCCTCCCCAGAACTGTGAGTTCCCCAAGCCGTGGCAGCGGGCACCCCTCCCCCACAGGCTGCTTCCCAGAGTGGAAAGGAAAGAGACTTTAACAGTAGCAGGGGCTGAGCCCAACCAAACACCAATTGTGGCATTAATTAACAAATTCTGACTACTAAAAATAGGCCCCCCAGCACAGGTGAACCTGGTCAAAGAGGAGGTCGCTCACTGGGCTAACAGAAAAAGAAAAAAAGAAAAGAAACAGAGGTTTTTGTGGCTGTGTTTATACAAAGGCTTGACTGCCTCTGGATTCAGTGGCAGCACTTCTCAGGCTGCAACTGCCCCAGGCATAGGCAGAAACAAGCTCGTTTGAGGGCTTGTCTGGAACCTGTGCCTTCCCCAGGGGAGGGGTGAAGCCCAACTCAGGTGGAATCCCTCCCTCAAGGAATTCAGACACCAAAGCTTGGTAACTTGAAGCCATTAAAACCAGCCTAAAACCTCTCCTCTGTCTCCACCATGTCCCCAGCAGGGAGAGTCTGCCAAAGTTAAAGGTACTGCATCACCTTATGCTGGTGGGACCTGCAGGCAGACAAGTGCCACATACTGGGCAGGATAAGAAAAACAGAGTCCAAAGACTTCACAGGAAAATCTTTCAACCTGCTGGGTCTCACCCTTGGAGAAAACTGATGCAGGTGGCTCCTTCCCCCGATAGAAGGCCAGTTTGGTCTGGGAAAACCCAGATAATAGCTAAGTAGACCCTCTTAAGGGTGGGGGGGGGAAAGGCACAATACAACCAGAGCAAGAAACAAGAAAACAAGAACTGAAAAACTCTCCTCTGTTAAACATAACCCAACCTAGAGGTCCAGAAAAAGCTGAACTGAATGTCAAAGAACAGATAGACAACAAATTCATCCAACAAGAAAACCCTAGGCAAAAGAAATGAAAGCAATCTCCAGAATAAACTAGTTACAGTAATTAAATGTTTAGACGCCAGCAAAAAATAACAAATCACACTAGGAAAATTGAAGATATGGCCCAGTCAAAGGAACAAACCAACAATTCAAATGAGATACAGGAGCTGAAGCAATTAATTCAGAATATATGAACAGACATGGAAAACCTCATCAAAAACCAGATCAATGAATTGAGGGAGGATATGAAGAAGGCAAGGAATGAACAAAAAGAAGAAATGGAAAGTCTGAAAAAACAAATTACAGAACTTATGGGAATGAAAGGCACAGTAGAAGAGATGAAAAAAAACAATGGAAACCTACAATGGTAGATTTCGAGAGGCAGAGGATAGGGTTAGTGAACTGGAGGACAGAACATCTGAAATCCAACAAGAAACAGAAACAATAGGGAAAAAATGAAAAAAATATGAGCAGGGACTCAGGGAATTGAATAACAATATTAAGCACACGAATATACATGTTATGGGTGCCCCAGAAGGAGAAGAGAAGGGAAAAGGAGGAGAAAAACTAATGGAGGAAATTATCACTGAAAATTTCCCAACTCTTATGAAACACTTAAAATTACAGATCCAAGGAGTGCAGCATACCCAAAAGAGAATGGACCCAAATAGATGTATTGCAAGACATTTACTAATCAGAATGTCAGAGGTCAAAGAGAAAGAGAGAATCTTGAAAGCAGCAAGAGAAAAGCAATCCATCATGTACAAGGGAAGCCCAGTAAGACTATGTGTAGATTTCTCAGCAGGAACCATGGAGGCATGAAGACAGTGGGATGATATATTTAAATTATTAAAAGAGAAAAACTGCCAACCAAGAATTCTATATCCAGCAAAATTGTCCTTCAAAAATGAGGGAGAAATTAAAACATTTTCAGACAAAAAATGACTGAGAGAATTTGTGACCAAGAGACCAGCTCTGCAAGAAATACTAAAGGGAGCAGTAGAGACAGATATGAAAAGACAGAAGAGAGAGGTGTGGAGAAGAGTGTAGAAAGGAAGACTAAGAGTAAAGGTAAAAAGAAGGAAAATTAGATATGACATATAAAATCCAAAAGGCAAAATGGTAGAAGAAAGTACTACCCATGCAGTAATAACACTAAATGTTAATGGATTGAACTCCCCAATCAAAAACATAGACTGGCAGAATGGATTAAAAAACAGGACCCATGTATATGCTGTCTACAGGAAGAGGTAATAACAAACATAAATATTTTGTACCAAACCATGGTGCCCCAAAAATACATGAGGCAAACAGTACCAAAACATAAAAGAGAAATTGACACCTCTACAATAATAGTTGGAGACTTAAATACACTATGATAAAACACTGAGAAAGAAGATCCATACAATAATAGTGAATTAAATGAAACAATAAATGAACTAGACCTATTCAGACTTATTCAGAACATTGCACCATAAACATGAGGATACAATTTTCTTCTCAAGTGCAGAAGGTTCATTCTCCAGGATAGACATATGTTGGGTAACAAAACCAGTCTTAATAAACTTAGAAAGATTGAAATTATAGTAATCATCTTCTCTGACCATAATGGAAAGATGCTGCAAATCAACATTTGGCAGAGAACTGGAAAATTCAAAGTATATTGAAGTTAAATAACACACTCTTAAACTATCAATACATTAAAGATGTTGAAATGGAAATCAGTAAACATCTTGAAAAGTATCAAAATGAGATCACAGCATATTACAATTTATGGGATATAGCAAGGTGTGCTGAAAGAGAAACTTATAATCCTAAATGCTTATATTAAAAATGAAGGAAGAACTAAAATCAAAGATCAAACAGTACACCTTGGGAATTAAGAAAAGAACAGCAGACTAATTCCAAAGCAAACAGAAGGAAATAAATAAGAAAGATTGGAGCAGAAATAAATGAAACTGAGAACAAAAATAACAATAGAGAAAATTAACAAAACCAAAGTTTGTTTCTTTGGAAAGAACAATAAATTAAGCAAACTCTTAGCTAGATTGAAAAATTAAAAGACAAGATGCAAAAAAAAAAAAAATCAGAAACAAGAGTGGGGACATTACTACACACCCTACAGAAATTGAAAGATCATAAGAAGATACTATGAACAATTGTATACCAATGAAATAGACGAATTCCTAGAAACATGAAAAATCTACACCAATCTCTAGAAAAAATAGACATTGATAGATTACTTTCAAGTAATATGGACAGAATCAGTCATCAAAAACCTCCCCCAAAAGAACATCCAGGACCACATGTCTTCATAAGTGAATTATACCAATCATTCCAAGAAGAATTAATACCAATCCTGCACGAACTCTTCGAAAAAACTGAACATAAGGAGGCACTATCTAACTCATTCTACCTCATTCTATGAGACCAACATCACCCTAATACCCAACTCAAATTCACCACAAGAAAATAAAAAATCACACCAATTTTTCTTATAAATATAGATTCAAAAATCCTGAGGAAAACATTTCCAAATAGAATCCAACAATGTAAAAGAATTATACACCATGAGCAACTTCTTTTTTCCCAGTATGCAATGTCCCAATTAAAACAAATTTATAGAAATGTCCAATCTAAGGCATCCAGGGAAAGATATCTTGGTTCAGGAAGGC
>PVIY010051816.1:0-15490 GCA_004026745.1 Myrmecophaga tridactyla | reverse complement strand
AAAAAAAAAGACAGGAGAGGGAGGTGTGGAGGAAGGCACAGAATTGAAGAGTACCACTAAGGGTAATTTAAAGAATACAAAGAGAAAGAGGGAAAAGAATATATAGCTCTGACAAATAAAATAAAAAAGATAAGATGGTGGAATCAAGAAACACCTTTTCAGTAATAACTTTAAATGTTAACGGATTAAATTTGTTAAAAGATACAGATTGGCAGGAGGGATTAAGAAACATAATCCAGCTATATGCTGCTTACAAGAGACTCATTTTAGACACAAGGATACAAATAGATTGAAAGTGAAAGGATGGAAAAAGATTTTCCATGCAAGTTGTAACCCAAAGAAAGCAGGAGTAGTTACACTAATATCAGACAAAGTAGACTTTAAGTGTGAAGACATCATAAGAGACAAAGAAGGACACTATATACTAATTAAAGGGTCAATTCACCAAGAAGGTTTAATAATCATAAATGTTTATGCTACGCTCCCAATCAAGGAGCTCCAAAGTAGATGAGACAGATGTTGGCAAAACTGACGGGAGCGACAGATGTTTCAACAATAATAGTAGGAGACTTCAATATACCACTCTCCTGTATAGATAGAACAACCAGACAGAAGATCAAGAAGGAACAGAGAAGTTAAATAACTTGATAAATGGATTAGACCTAACACATATGTCAGTCATTTCACCCCAAAACACAAGGTTATACATTCTTCTCTCATGCTTATGGAGCATTCTCCAGGATAGATCATATGCTGGGGCACAAAACAGGTCTTTATAAATTTAAAATATTGAAATTATTCAAAGCACTTTCTCTGATCACAATGGGATGAAGCTGGATCTTAATAACTACCAAAGAATGAGAACATTCACAAATAGATGGAGATTAAATAACACTCTTAAACAACCAGTAGGTCAAAGAAAAACTGCTAAGACAAATCAGTAGCTATCTGGAGATGAATGAAAATGAGAATGTAACATATCAGAACTTATGGGATGTGGCAAAGGTTGTGCTGAGAGGGGACTCTATTGCCCTAAATGCCTATATTAAAAAAACAAGAAAATGAAGAACTTAACAGCAAACCTGGAGGAACTTGAGAAAGAACAGCAAATTTATGCCAAAGAAAATTGTTGAAATAACAAGGGTTAAAGTAGACATAAATGAATGGGAGAACAAAAGAACAATAGAAAGAATCAATAAAACCAAACGTTGGTTCTTTGGGAAAATCAATAAAGTTGATGGGCCACTAGCAAGACTGACAAGAAAAAAAAAGAGAAAGAGATGCAAATAAACAAAATCAGAGATGAGAAGGGGTGCGTTACCATAGACCCTGAAGAAATAAAAGACATCATAAAAAACAACTATACACCAACAAACTAGACAACTTAGATGAAATGGACAAATTCCTGGAGCCACACAAACAAGCTACACTGACTCAGGAAGAAAGAGAGGATTTCAACAAACCAATCACAAGAAAAGAGATTCAATCAGTCATCAAAAAATCTTCCTACAAAGAAAAGCCCAGGGTCAGACGGCTTCACAGCGGAATTTTATCAAACATTCCAAAAAGAACTAACACCAATCCTGCTCAAAATTTTCCAAAAAATTGAAGAAAAATGAACTCTACTTAACTCATTTTATGAAGCTAATATCATTTTAGTACCAAAACTGGGCAAAGATGCTATAAGAAAGGAAAACTACAGGCCAATCTCTCTAATGAACACAGATGAAAAATTCTCAATAAAATATTAGCTAATCAAATCCAACAGCACACTAAAAGAATTATATACCATGACCAAGTGGGGTTTATACCAGGAATGCAAGGATGGTTCAACACCAGAAAATTAATTAATGTAATACAGTACATTAACAAATCAAAAGGGAAAAATCACATGATCATCTCGACTGATGCTGAAAAAGCATTCGACAAAATTTAGCATCCTTTTCTGAGAAAAACACTCCAAAAGATAGGAATCAAGGGTAACTACCTCAATATGATAAAGGGAATATATGAAAAACCAATAGCCAGCATCGTACTCAATGAGAGAGACTGAAGACCTTCCCCCTAAGATCAGGTACAAGACAAGGATGCCCACTGTTGCCACTATTATTGAATATTGTGCTAGAAGTTCTAGCTACAACAATCAAGCAGGACAAAGAAATAAAAGGCATCCAAATTGGAAAGGAAGAAGTAAAATTCATTATTTGCAGATGATATGATACTATACTTGGAAGATTCTGAGAAATCTACAGCAAAGTTACTTGAGTTAATAAACAAATTCACCAAGGTGGTGGGATATAAAATTAATGTGTAAAAATCAGTAATATTTCTATACACAAGCAATGACCTACTTTAGGAGTCAGCTAAGGAAAAATTTCATTCAAAATAGCAACTAAAAGAATCAAATACTTAGGAATGAACTTAATTTGGGATGCAGAAGGCTTGTACACAGAAAACTACATAACACTGATAAAAGAAATCAAAGGAGACCAAAATCGTGGAAAGACATTCCCTGCTATGGATAGGAAGGCTAAATATAGTTAAGATGTCAATTCCCCCCAAATTGATCTACAGATTCAACACAGTATCAATCAAAATGCCAACAATCTACTTTGAAGATTTGGGAAAGCTAACTACCAAATTCATCTGGAAGGGAAAGAGACCCCAAATAGTTAAAAGCATCCTGAAAAAGAAAAACAAAGTGGGAGGATTAACACTCCCTGACTTTAAAACCTATTATAAAGCCACAGTGGTCAAAACAGAATGGTACTGGCACAAAGACAGAAGCATTGACTAATGGAATCAAATTGAGAGTACAGAAATAGACCACCAAATCTATGGCCAACTCATTTTTGACAAGGCCCCCAAATTCTCTGAACTGTAACAAAATAGTCTTTTCAATAATTGGGCGTGGAAGAATTGGATATCAATAGTGAAGAGAATGAAAGAAGACCCCCTATCTTACAACCTACACAAAAATTAACTCAAAGTGGATCAAACACCTAAATATAAGAACTAGCACCATAAAGCTTCTAGAAGAAAATGTAGGGAAACATCCTCAAGATCTATAATAGGAGGTAGCTTCCTAAACTTTACACCCAAAGCACAAGCAACAAAAGAAAAATAGATGAATGGGAACTCCTCAAAATCAAATGCTTCTGCACCTCAAAAGACTTTGTCAAAAAGGTGAAGAGGCAGCCAACTCAATGGGAGAAAATATTTGGAAATCACATATCGGACCAAGGTTTGAATTCCTGCATATACAAAGAAATCATACAACTCAATAACAAAAGAACAAACAACCCAATTATAAAATGGGCTAAAGATATGAATAGGCATTTTTCTGAAGATCAAATATAGATGGCTCAAAAGCACATGAAGAGATGCTCATTTTCACTGGCTATAATGGAAATACAGATCAAGACTACAATAAGATACCATCTCACACCTATAAGAATGGGTGATATTCAACAAACAGGAAACTATAAATGTTGGAGAGGATGTGGAGAAACTGGGACACTTATGCACAGCTAGTGGGAATGCATAATGGTGCAGCCACTATGTAAGACTGGCGATTCCTTAGGAAACTAAATATTGAGTTGCCCTATGACCCAGCAATAGCACTACCTGGAATATACCCAGAAGAGCTGAAAGCAACGACACAGAAATTTGCACACCGATGTTCATAGCAGCATTAGTCACAATCGCCAAAAGATGGAAATAAGCCAAATGCCCATCAACAGCCGAGTGGATAAACAAAATGCTGTATATACATACGATGGAACATTATGCAGCAGTAAGACAAAATGACATTCTGAAGCAAATGACAAGATGGATGAGCCTTGAGGACATAATGCTGAGCGAAATTAGCCAGACACAAAGGGACAGATACTGTATGATTCCATTTTTATGACCATGGTAAAGGTAAAATCAGACGCTTATAATACAGAATATAAGGGACTTAGAGATACATAGAAGCTAAAGATGGGTGAACCATCAGCTAAACAGGTTGAACTCCAATGTATGAAATAGATAGGCGTCAAGGTGATTCTCCAGTGCATCTAGAAGTAATATTACCATATTGAAGATGAACAAGATAGAAAGGGGTTGTATAGACCTATGTGTCCCACTGATTCACACTAGAAATATGAATTAGTTCTTGTAAGAATTACTTCAAAGACATGATTCTTGTAAAAAGAGTTGTGTTAGATTCAGTTGTCAACTTGGCCAGGTGAGCATACCTAGTTTTGTTGCTGTGGACATAAGCCAATGGTACGTGAACCTCATCTGTTGCTAATTACATCTGCAGTCAGCTAGGAGGTGTGTCTGCTGCAATGAGTGATGTTTGACTTCATTGGCTGGTGCTTAAATGAGAGAGCACAATGTAGCACAGCCTAAGCAGCTCGGCATTCCTCATCTCTGCACTCGCAGCTCAGCCCAGGCCTTTGGAGATGCAGAAAGAAGTCACCCCAGGGAAAGTTGTTGAAACCCAGGGGCCTGGAGAGAAGACCAGCAGAGACCATCCTGTGCCTTCCACTTAAGAAAGAACCTCAGGGGAAAGTTAGCTGCCTTTCCTTTGAAGAACTAACAAAATAAATCCCCTTTTATTAAAAGCCAATCTGTCTCTGGTGTGTTACATTCCAGCAGCTAGCAAACTAGAACAAGAGTGTTTAATTCCAGGGTACGGGGGAAAACTGCTATTGCATGCTATGAGCTATGTTCAAAAGGAAACTGTCAGCACTACCACAGTAACAGCAGAGGTAAATAATGGGCCAAGGGATGAAAATTAAGAGGAGGTTTAGATTTCCTATTTGGCGAGGGTGTGTTTATTGGTTTTCTGTCTCTTGGGAACAATGAAATTATCTAAAATTGAGAATATTGATGGATTGTGGACTTTGGGCTTTCTACATGATGTCCGATGAATGCAGGTGGCTGAAGGATGTACTGATGGAGAAGTAGATTGGCGAACGATGGTATATACTATGAATGAAGGTTGTGCTGCTACAAAAAGGAACAATGTCAAGAGGCATGCAACGATGTGAATGAACATGTGGGATATTTGGTGAGACTAAATAAGCCAGGAACAAAAAGACAACAATGGTATGGTCACCTTTAGAAAATGCTTATAAGGAAACAGGGGCCTAGACTGTAAGCTTTTAGAGCTGAAACATTAAGTCCAGAGTGGTGATTGTGATTTCTGAATTTTTTTTTTTTAAATATGGAATGCTTCACAAATTTGCATGTCATCCTTGCGCAGGGGCCATGCTAATCTTCTCTGTATCATTCCAATTTTAGTATATGTGCTGCAGAAGCAAGCATTTATTTCTGGATTTTGAGAAGCTGTTCTATATATATAACTTGATATTTAGAGATAAGAATGAAGCTGAACAGGTTGGGGTTAAAGTAATTCAGAACATAGGGGTAAGGAAGATAGTGTCTATATTTTAGAACCACATGTACTCTTTGAGACCAATGGAAGAAAGGTTTATTTGATCTGGACCTGAAATTTTCTGTAGTGCATAATCTAATTCAGCCTATCTGTATAGCTCATTTGAACAACTGAAACACAGGAAGCACAGAATAAGAAAGAGGTCCTTTAATCCTGTATAAGTTATTGTAATGCTTGGAAACATCCTAGAGTATATTAAGCAGATAATCAAAAAGTATTGGCAAAGTCCCCTGAGGGAGGGGAGAAAGAATATGGAACTATTAAACCTTACCATCAGGGAATCTCCTGATATTGTGTCAAACTTTAGGGATATCCAAATCAATAGGCCATGCCCTCGATCATGAGGCTCACTCTTGTGAAGCTTATGTAGGTAGCGGAGAAGCTTAGATTACCTATAGGCATCCTTAAGAGTTACTTCTGGAGGACCTCTGTTGTTGCTCAGATGTGGCCTCAGTTTCTCTAAGCCCAACTGTGCAAGTGAAATCATTGCCCTCCCCACTACATGGGACATCACATCCAGGGGTGAAAGTCTCCCTGGTGATGTGGAAGATGACTCCCAGGGATGAATCCAGACCTGGCACCATGGGATCAACAATTATATCCTGACCAAAAGGGGGAAAGGATGTGTAATTAATAAAGTATCAGTGGCAGAGAGAGTTCAGATAGATTCGAGAGGCTACTCTGGAGGTTGCTCTTACTCAAGCTTCAGATAGACCTTGCTACCTATCATAACCTGCCAACCCCCAACCAGGACCATTCCAATCAATCCTAAAGAACATCTAGGGCCATACATAAGATTCCACAAGGGTTCCAGGCACTAGAGTAACTTCTCAGAAACCAACAACCTCCAGAGGGGTCCCTGGTCCAGATAAGTCCTGAAACCTAGCCCAGCCTCTCCAGAACATCAGATAGTTCAACTCCCTACCCCATATTAGTGACAGACCCTTCCAATATAAAAAATTTAGAATTTCTGCCACAGCCCAAACCACCCCAATGAGAGGTATGGAAAGATCAAAGGTGATGGTGGAATTATATATAGAAGATAGGACTTAATAAATGAATATGAACGCTGAATCATTAAACTGATATCTCTTTTAGTCTCCAGTATTTTAGAGCAGCTAGAAGTAAAAACCTAAAATTATGAAATTGTCACCCATGTCAAAGTCTGAAATATGTTCTACAGCTAACTGTGGTGCTGTGCTTTGAAATTTATAGCTTTTTTGTATGTATGTTTTTGTTCACAAAAAAGAAGAAAAAAAAGTCAATTGTGATGATAAAAAAGTACTTCAGCCTTCTAGCCACCTATATTCTGTTGCAGCAAGAAGGAAAAATCTGAGAGGATCATACGGTAACCCATGACAAACTCTGGGATCCGTCCTGTAACTGCTTTTTGAAGAGTGCTTTGAAAACTATTGCATTCTTATTTCTTTGCTTTGTATATATCTTTTACTACACAATAAAAAAGTTTAAAAAAGAAAGAGACAACTTCATAAAGCAATAATCATAAATCTGTATGGGTAATGTATTGTATTGGTATAGTGGCATAATATCCCACAATGTATAAAAATGTATAGATCTATAGAGACAATTTGTATAACAATAATGAAAAAAGAGAGGAAATGGAGCTTATCAGGAGCAAAGGTTTTATATACTATTGAAATTAAGCTGGTATTAATCCAAATCCATTGTTAAAAGTTAAGATGTTAATTGTAACTCTCAGGCCAGCCATTAAGGAAATAATTCATAATTATCTAGTAAAAGAAAGGACAAGGGAATTAAAATAGTACACTAGAAAATGACTATTTAAAACACAAGAAGGCAGAAATGGAAGAATAGAGGATCAAAAAAGCCAGTTAGCAAAATGGAAGATGTAAATCCTACTTTATGGTAATTATATTTTAAAAAGCCAATTGGCAAAATGGAAGATGTAAATCTTATTTTATGGTAATTATATTAAATGTAAATGGATTAAATATTCTAATAAAAATGCAGAGATTAGCAAAATGCATAAAAAATATGATCTAACTATTTCTGTCTACAAGAGGCAAACTTTAAATTCAAAGGCACAAACAGGTTGAAAGTACAAGGGTGAAAATAGACATTCCGTGAAAACAGTAACCAAAAGATAGCAGGTGTGGCTACAATAATATCAGACAAAATAGACTTGAAGAAAAACATTCTTACAAGAGATAAAGGACAATTTATAATGATAAAAGGATCAATCTATAAAGAATATATAACAGTAGTGAATTTCTATGCGCCTAACAGAGCCCCAAAATATAGGAAACAAAAACTGATAGTTCTGAAGGGAGAAACTGACAATTCAATTCAATACCCACATTCAACAATGCAAAAACTAGATGGAAAATGAACAAAGATATAAAAGTCTTGAACAACACTATAAACCAACTAGATTTAACAGCCATAAATAGAAAATTCTACTTAGCAACAGTAGAATATATTCTCAAGGGCATATGGAACATTCTAAAATATAGGCCATATGTTAGACCATAAAACAAATCTGAATAAATTTAAAAGGAATGAACTCATATTAAGTATGTTCTCTGACCACATGAAATTATATTAGAAATCAATAACAAGGAAATTTGGTATACTAACAAGTATGTGGAAAATAAACACTATATTCCTAAATAACCAATGGGTCAGGGAAGAAACCATAAGGGAAATTAGAAACTATTTTGGGGTGAATGAAACAAAATACCACATACCAAAACTTAAGGGATGCAGTGAAAGAAGTGCTTAGAGGAAACTTTATAACTATAAACACATATTAAAAAGAAGGAACATTTCAAATCAATAACTTAACCTTCCACCTTAAAAAACTAGAAAAAATGAGCAAACTAAACCAAAATCAAGCAAATGGAAGGAAATAATAATATTAGAGAAAAATAAATGATATAGAGAATAGAAAGACAATAAAAATAATGAAAACAAAAGTTGGATCTTTGTAAAGATCAACAAAATTGAAAATTTTTATGTAGATTGACTTAGAAAAAAGGAAGACTCAAATTACTAAAGTCAGGAATGAAAGAAGAGACATTAGTATTGATAAACAGAAATAAAAATTATTATAAAGGAAAACTATGAAAAAACTACTGTAGATAACCTAGATGAAATGGATAAATTTCTAGAATGACATAAACTACCAAAATTGACTCAAGAAGAAAAAAAAAATCTGAGTAGACCTATAACAAAGATATTGAATTACTAATTTTAAAAAATTTACCCCACAGAAAAGCCCAGGACCAGATAGCTTCACTGGTTAATTCTAAAATATAAGAGACTTCAGAATAGCCAAAATGATCTTGAACAAAAGAACAAACTTGAAGGATTCACACTTCCAATTAAATATTCACACCAAATATTTAAAAAAGAATTAATAACAATAATCTACAAACTCTTCCCAAAAATAGAAGCAGAGGGAACACTTCCCAACTTATTCTATGGGACCAGTCATCTCCTGATACCAAACCAGGTAAAGATTGTAAGAAAAGAAAACTACAGACCAGTGTCTCATATGAACAAAGATATACAAATATTCAATAAAATACTGGCAAGCAGGATCCATCATTACATAAAAAGGATTATACACCATGACCAAATGTCTGGAATAAGACAAAGACAACTGCTCATAGGAAGGAAGAAGTAAGGAAGGAAGAAAAAGAAGTAAGTAAAATTAAATTATAGGTAACATAATTTTATATGTAAGAAACCCTAAAGTATCCATGAAGAAACAATTAGAACTAATAACTTCAGCAACATTCAGTACATTCAGATCAATGTACAAGTTCAGCTGTATTTCTACATACTAGAATAAATTACCTGAAAATAAAATTAAAGAAACAATTCCATTTATGATAGCCTGAAAAATAATATCTCCTGTTCATGAATCAGAAGACTTAATATTGTTCAGATGAAAATATTCCCCAGATTTATCTAAAGATTCAATATAATCCCTATCAAAATCCCTGCTGGTGCATTTGCAGAAACTGAAACACTGATTTTGAAACTCATATGGAAATACAAGAGACTTCAGAATAGCCAAAATGATCTTGAACAGAAGAACAAACTTGGAGGATTCACACTTCCCAACTTAGTGCAAAGCTACAGTAATTAAGACAGTGTGATACCGGTATAAGGACAGACATGAATCAATGGGATAGAATTGAGAATCTGGATCATAAACACACACATCTACAATCAATTGATTTTGACAGGCATGCCAAGACCATTCAATGGAAAAAAATATTCTTTTCAACAAATGATTCTGGGACACAGGTTATTCACATGCAAAAGGATGAAGTGGACACAGGATATCCACATGCAAAATGGATCAGAGACCTATATGTAAGAGATAATTCTATAAAACTGTCAGGAGAAAATAGGTATAGATCTTCCATGACCTTGGATTAGGCAATAGTTTCATGTGATACCACAAGCAGCAACAAACAACAAAAAATGAACATACTGGACAATATCAAAAGTAGAAACTTTTGTGCTTTAAAGTATACCATGAAAAAAGTGAAAAGAGAACCTACTGAATGGGAAAATATTTGCAAATAATGTATCTGATAAGAGAATGGATATAGAATCCAATAAGAAGACAAATAAAGATAATAAAAAGACAAATGACCCAATTAAAGAATGGGCAAAGGATCTGAATGGACATTTCCCCAAAGAAGAGATACAAATGGCCAATAAGCATATGAAACGATGCTCAACATCATTAGTTATTGGGAAATGCAAGTCAAAACACAAGGAGATACCACTTCACATCAAGTAAAATGGCTATAAAAAAAAGACAAATAATAACAAGTGTTAGAAGGGTTGTGGAGGAACTGGAACACTCATACATTGCTAGTGGTAATACAAAATAATTTAACTTCTTTGGAAAATAGTCTGGCAGTTCATCAAGACTGAACAAAGAATTACCATACGACCCAATAACTTCACTCCTACAAGCATACCCAAGATAATTTAAAACATATGTTCACATAAAAACTTGTACACAAATGTTCATGATTGCATTATTCATCAGCTAAAAAGCAAAAAAAATTCAGATGTCTATCACCTGGTGAATGGATAAATAAAACATGGGAGATACATACAATGGAATACTATTTGGCTGTAAAAATGAATGAAGTACTGACATATGCTACAACAAGGATGAACCTTGAAAATACAAATGAAATAAGCCATACACAAAGAGCCATGAATTGTGTGGTTCCATTTATATGAAATTCCCAGAGTAGGAAAATCTGTAGAGACAGAAATTATAGTGTTGCCGGGTCAGGGGATAGGGAAGAATGAGTGACTGCTAATGGGTATGGCTTTTTTGGGGGGGAAATAAAAATGTTCTGGAATTAGAAAGTGATGATTGCACAACTTTGTGAATATACTAAATACCACCTACTTACACACTTTAGAAGGGTGAATTTTATGGTGTGTGAATTATATCTCAATTTAAAAAAAAGACAAGTGTATGCAATATAAGGGATAGGATGATGGAGAACCATGTCTGTTATTTCCTCTCAAATCATTCAGGGAAAAAATTGTTCTTTTCTTGTAACTCTTCTATAAATTTTAATTGAAAAGAAGACATTGAAGGAAATGACAGGTATATCTTATATTTTGCTCCACTCTGAGTGCATTTTTAAAAAGTGAATCATTCATAAACTTCAAAATAAAATATTTAATGTGGAATTTAGTTTTAAAAACAATAAACGAGTTCCCAAATTACAGCATCTTATACTGTTGTATTTTTTTTTGTATTTTTGTTCTTTTACAAAAAAAAAGCAGCATTGCATAAAAGTTAGGAACATGGGCTCTGGAGTCAGACAAACTCTGCTATTTTCTAACTGTAGGGTTTTAGGAAAATCTCAACCTCTAGGAACCAGTTTTCTCATCTATAAATTGTAAATAATTAATTTATGTTCTGTTCTGCAGAGTCTAAGTAATGACTTCTATTCCCCCATTTATTGCATAAAGTCCTAACTTCTAGTAGGTTAGACAACTCATTTGCTTCTTATTCCTTAATGCCCAACTACTAGCTTTGTTATTGCTTATCACTGTCTGCAGCAGTTTGAAAGTATTATGTACATCAGAGAAGCCATGTTTTAATCCCAATTCAATTTTGTAGGGGCAGCCATTTCTTTTAATCCTGATTCAATACTGTACAGCAGAAACTTTTGATTAGATAATCTCCATGGAATTGTGGCATGGCCAGTTGTGGGTGTGGCATTGTAGCTGGATGATGATATGACCCCGCCCATTCGGACCTTTAAGAAAGGAAACATTTTGGAGAAACTTCAGAGCTGACCTAGATGCAGACACTTGGAGAAGTGCTTCAGAGCTGATGCAGAAATTTGAAGATTGAGGCTCAGAAATAAAGTAAGGACTCACAGAAATAGCCAGAAGCTGAAGAGAAGAAATCTCCAGCCATGACAGATGCTAAGCTAAGAGATGAAACCCAGAGCAGCTAAATGAATGCCCACAGACACCAAATGAGGAAACCCCACAGAAAACAGAGGCTGAAAGAAATGGAGGTCAGGAGAAAGGGACCAGCAGATGCCAGCCATGTGCCTTCCCAGCTGACAGAGGTGTTCAGGACAGCATCAGCCTTTCTTGAGTGAAGGTGAACTCTTGTTGGTACCTTAGTTTGGACATTTTCTGGGCACTAGAACTGCAAACTTGTAACTTATTAAATTCCCTTTTTAAAGGCTGTTCTATTTCTAGTATGAGTGCTGAATCATTGTACTGATATTTCTTTTAGCCTCCAGTACCTTAGAGAAGCTAGAAATAAAAATCTAAAATTGTGGAATTGTAACTCATACCAAACTCTGAAATCTGTTCTACAACTAATTGTTGCAATGTACTTTGAAATTTATTGCTTTTACATATATATGATATTTAATGAAAAGGAGGAGTATAACAGAGAAGATAGGATTTAACAAATGAGTATGACTGCTGAACCATTATATTGGTATTTCTTTTGGTCTTCAGTGTCATGGAGCAGCTAGAAGAAAAAGCAAAAAATCATGGAACTGTAACCCAAACCAAACTTTAAAATCTGTTCTAGAACTACCTGTTAAAATGTACTTGGAAATTTATTGCTTTTTTGTATATGTTATATTTCACAATTAAAAAAAGCATTAAAAAAAGCCATTCCATTTCAGGTATATTGTATTCCAATAGCATTAGCAAACTAATACACTATCCTTCACAGGGAGTTTGAATACAGATGAATTTTCTTACTTATTGGTAATACTAATAAAATATTTGATTGGGAAGGATATTATCAAAACTATTTGGAATTTATATAGAGGGATCTCAGTTGACTATTACTGTAATCACAAACTACATATCTAAGCACAGTAAGCAAAGGCATGTCACTTAGTATAGCCAATTCTAATCTAACCTTGTTTAATCAGCTCTTCTCAGACACTATCAGAGAACAGTAACAAAACTTTTCCCTTCCCTTAATTTTAATAAGACAAAGGTTACATTTCAGACCATTTATCTCTAAAAAGTGGAAGAAAAAAGTGCTAAGTTAGTTGGAAACACACTCTGTTCCTACCAGTTGTTTGTTGTGCTGTGGCAGAGGACACGGCTGAGCACCAGCTGGCACACGGTACACTGGCGTTACTGACATGCTGGCTGGGTGGGCACATATGAAGTGTACCTGCACGACCCCTACAGCTGGACTAGGGTTCAGCACACCTGGGTGGTTTCCAATTCGGAATGTCAGAACCTTTGAGGAAATACCAGAGTAAGAGACAATTGTGGGTATCAGCCATATCAACCTTAAAGTGTTAGAATTATTCAAATTCTAGTATAGAGTGTCCCTTCGGATATTATAATCAGCAAATCACTCAAAGACATTATAGTTCTTAAGCTACCCTTAAATCTTAAGGGGAATTAACCATATCGTAGAAATTTGAAAACCACGGGAACATACAAATATCTAACTTTGGCCAATTACTTCAATCTTCTCCTATACCAAATCTTTTGTCAGCAGTTGGTAAAAAAAGTACAAAAACTGATTTGCTTTTCAACTCATCTCTGGTGCAAGTACAAATGAGTAACAAAACGTGAGAAACACTGAGAAGTTAGAGAGCTTCAAAAGGAGGTAATAAATCCTAAAATTACAAATAGCTAGTCATATATGTAGTCAAGTTCACTATAGATATTAAAAAGAAGAGTATTTGCTCATTTGATTATACCACAGTTCTTATTACATCTAAATCTTACATTGATTCCATGTGGGCTGGTTAATTATGTTGTTTTTCACAGCCATGGATTAGAATCTCAGCCCTAGTCAAGCTGCAAACTGTTTATACTGGTTTTTAGAGAGGGAGAGTACATTTGTGGATGGGAACTATGCAAATCCTTCACTACCTCCAGAGATAATAAAATCTAATTTAACTGATAAAAGGCAACATACTTAATACTATTAGCCCAGATCAAACTGGTTCTTTAAAACTGCTAACCATAAATGACACAAAAATTTCCCTTTCTTAAATTCTTTGGAGGTGGGGAACAAAATATCCTCTAATCTAAGACAACATGTAAATTAATTATAATGGCATATCCTCTCATTTTTTTGTAGCTCATTACTACAAAAAGATCTGGAACTGTTTAGTTAGTGAACTATTAGAATTCTCAAATGAGCGAACTGAAAACTTTGGGTACATTTAAAGACTACTAAGTTTAAAAAGAAGGTCTGTTAATGTAACTAGAATTTTCCTATCTAGTCCATAAACTAAATCCAATGGTATCTGGAAAGGAATGGCTGCAAATACAAAATATATGGAATATTATAGAAAAAGATCATTTTCCTACTTGTTCCCCTAAATCCAGGCATAGGACTCGGTAGATGTACTGGTTCTGTTTTCTCTTAGCAGGCAGTCGGACTTGTGTTATTCTAATCTTCTCTGTTTTCTCCATGCTCAGCTCCAAAAAGAATCGGGAGGGCTCTAAGATCCATGGACGAGGGCCTCCTTCAAATACCATTTCCTTTACAGACTGCCATGTCACCAATGCCACTTCCACAGGGTTTATAGCCTGATAATATTTAAAGAAATTAATCCCTGAATGATTAGTTTTCTAAAATGAAATAATATTTAAATATGCTGAAAATGACAGTAGAACTTAATTCCCCAATGACAGAGACATATATGCCATGCCTCTTGCATGGAATGCTTCTAAACCTCTGCACTAATTCAGATTCTGTCATTCAAGCCTAACTCATGTGTTCCTTTATCCATTAATTTGTGTCCAATCATTTCAAACAGCAACCACTTTCTCAATCCTCTAAGCTGTTAAAGTATTATCTCTACCACTCATTTGTACTTTTTCACCTTCTAGTGCTATTAAGTGTTTCAAATCTTCATATGTATAAGCCGAATAATTTTTTTTTATTTCATGCTCAACTTTTGTTGCATCTAAAAACAAATGCATTCTTAACTTATGATCATTCTGTTCTACATATATAATCAGTAATCACAATATCACATAGTTACATATTCATCATCGTGATCATTTCTAAGAACATTTGCATCAATTCAGAAAAAGAAATAAAAAGACAACAGAAAAAAATTCATACATACCTTACCCCTTACCCATCCATTTCATTGATCACTAGATTTCAATCTAAATTTATTGTAACATTTGTTCCCCCTATTATTTATTTTTATTCCATATGTTTTACTCATCTGTTGATAAGGTAGATAAAAGGAGCATCAGACACAAGGTTTTCACAATCACACAGTCACACTGTGAAAGCTATATCATTATACAATCATCTTTAAGAAACATGGCTACTGGAACACAGCACTACATTTTCAGGCAGTTCCCTCCAGCCTCTCTGCTACATCTTGAACAACAAGGTGATATCTACTTAATGCATAAGAATAACCTCCAGGATAACCTCTCGACTCTGTTTGGAATCTCTCAGCCATTGACACTTAGTCTCATTTCACTCTTCCCCCTTTGGTCGAGAAGGTTCTCTCAATCCCTTGA
>PVIY010051815.1:0-15437 GCA_004026745.1 Myrmecophaga tridactyla | reverse complement strand
GAAATATTGTACCCACACAACAATTCTTCTAAGTGGCATGCTATTGTGTAAGATGACATTCATATAATATTATTTATCCCTGCATTATTTGTAATTATAAAATATTGGAAATAACTAAAATGTCCATCAGTGGTAGCCTGATCAAATAAATTGTGATGCAATCAAACACTGGAATACTATTTGAAAATAAATATGTGATAAACTTCTCCATGTATAGCTAAAAAATAATTGCAGGAGGCGGAGGGAAGATATATATGGGAACTCTGTATCTTCTGCATGATTTTTCTGTAAACCAACAACTTCAGTAATAATTTTTTTATTTTTAAAAAGATGAAAAAAAAGAATAATTGCCAAGACAAGTTTTTAAACAATAATAACAACAATAAAAAGAAGTAAAAGATGATACCATTTCTATAAAAAAAAGAAAGAAAAAAAGAAAAAGAGGGGGATCTTAATTTATAAAGAAAAGGCTGTTACCAAGACAAAATTTTAAGCAGTAATAACCAAAAAAGAAAGCAAAGCTTGAATATGTTACTATTTGTGTAAAAAAAACAAAGAAAGAGAGATTCCAAATTTAAAATGCTAGAAAAGACATTAGTACATTAGTGAGGCAATTGAGGGAATGGTATCACAACGATGTTAAATTTCCCCAGTGTCTTAACTGCATTTTAATTATGTAGGAGAATGTCCTACCTTTCTAGAAACTCATCATATATTTTATAATTCATTCTGTAATTTTGGCAATGATTATTGTAAAGCCTATTGATCTATACTCTCTGAAATTCAACTAAATGACTCTTCTTTCTGAAAATAAGGGTGGTGGCTTCCTTCAATTCAAGCCTTCCAGAGAGATAAGACAACTGACTCAATACCCAGTTCTAAATTTTCACCTGGCCATCTGTCTGATGCATTGCATAGACGTCTGTGGTTTTCCCATCTTCTCTGTGATTTAGGAACATATGTGGGTTTTTTTGTGTGTGTGTATTTTATGCATTGTATACATATTAAAAGTAGACTCCAGATTAAAAAAAAAATTCTATAAAGCAATTGGGAATCTTTAAAATTCAAGGTTAGACATGTGAATGTCATTATTCCTTAATAAATACTAAGTATTTTCCTTATTTTGGAGCCCTGAGTCACTATGCCTTACCAACCTGCCCATGCCTCACCCCTGAAAATTAACTTCAAACAGAAAAAACTTTAAAATTTTTATTTTCAGTTAGCTACAAGGGCCCAAAGGAGTATAAAAGTCGATTTAGGATACAATGTTTTACTTGCCAATCTAGAAATTTGTGTTCTAGAAGATATACCTATTCACAATTCACCCAATCACAAAAAAAAAAAAAAAAAAAAAAATCCAGAGCTGGAAAGATTTCAGAAATCATCTGGTCTAATCCCACATTTTAAAGATAAGGAAATTGAAGCTCAGAGAAGGAAAGAAGGAAGAAAGAATCTGACATCTATTGGGTGAATAATATGTGCCAGTTTGAAAGTGTTACGTACCCCAGAAAAGTCATGTTCTTTAATCCTGATTCAATATTGTTGGGTGACATCCTTTTGATTAAGTTGTTTCCATGGGGATGTGACCCACCCAATAGTGGGTGAAACCCTTTAATTAGGTGGTTTTCATGGACATGTGTCTCCACCTATTCACGGATGAGTCGCTTACTGGACTCCTTTAAGAGGGAACCATTTTGGAAAGATTCAGAGCCCACACAGCCAGAGACCTATGGAGATGCAGAAAGAAAATACCCCTGGGGAAGTCATGTGAAGGAGCCAATAGAGAAAGCTAGCAGACATCACCATATGTCTTCCCAGTTGAGGGAGAAACCCTCAAATGTCATTGGCTCTTTCTTGAGTCAAGTTATTCCCTGGATGCCTTAGTTTGGACATTTTTTATGGCCTTAGAACTGTAAACTTGCCACTTAAATTCCCTCTATAAAAGCCAACCCATTTCTGATATATTGCATTCTAGCCGCTTTAACAAACTAATACATGTGCCAAGCATTTTACATGTATGATTCTTGAAATCTTCACAACTGTACTACTTGATAGTCAAAATACCTCATTTTAGAGCTGAGGAAACTGAAGGCTCACAGAAGTTAAGTGACTTGCCTAAAGTCATTCAGCTAGTTTTTGCCTAATCCAGGACTACAATTTAGTTCTCCTTGAAAATGAATTCATTTTTCCCTACACCATATTAGTAAAACAAACTGACTTCTATTAATGAAAGGGGAAATCAGAATGTTTCAAAATGCTTTGCACAGTTTTAAATTTTCTGAGAATGCCTTGCTCTATTTGAATTTCTGAGAATATCTACAGTGACAACTTCTTATATTCAATGTGTTTTGAATTTCTGAATCATGGGGAAGTTTCTGTCAATGATATAAACTGACATTTTGGACTTCTTGTAAGTATTTCAGAAGTGGTCGAGAAATTTTAAATAGATCACAAAATAAACAAATTCTCAGACACAAGAAGACAAATATGATATGATTCCATTTACATGAAATATCTAGAAGAAGCAAATTCATAGAGATAAAAAGTAGATTTGAGGTTATTAGGGGCTGTGGGAGAGGGAATGGGAAGCTATTGCTTAATTGTCCAGAGTTTTTATTTGGGGTGATTAAAAAGTTTGGTAATGGAAGGCGATGGTGGTAGCACAATAATGTAAAAGTAATTAATGCCACTGAATTGTACACACAAAAGCAGTTAAAATGGCTCTCTCTCTCTCTCTCTTTCTCTCTATCTCTGTCTCTGTCTCTCTTTCTTTATCTCTATTTCTCTCTGTCTCTCTGTCTGCCTCTGTCTGTCTCTTTATCTCTTTTTCTCTCTCTCTCTTTCTATCTGCCTCTCTGTCTGTTCTGTCTCTCTCTCTCTCTGTCTGCCTTTCTCTCTGTGTGTCTCTCTTTCTGTCTGCCTCTCTCTGTCTCTCTCTTTGTCTCTGTCTCTCTCTCTGTCTGCCTCTCTCTCTCTCTCTCTGTGTGTCTCTGTCTCTGTTTATCTGTCTCTCTCTCTCTCTCTGTCGCTGTTTCCCCCTCATCAGTTTAAACAGTGGGTTAATTACTTTTATGTGTTAAAGCTTTAAAATAAATAAATAAATAAATGAATAAAACAGTTAAAATGGCAATGTGCCCTATATCCACTTTTATACTCCTTTGTACACTTAAAAATAGTTAACAAGCTTAGTTAATTCTATGCAGGTTCATGTATTTCCTTGATTTGTAGTATCAAAACTCTGTCTGGGTAGAAAATACTTGATTTCAGTTTCAAAATAATGTTGACTATATCTCCCTCATACCCACAACTAGACAGAAATAAACATTATTTTTTTCTAAGATCCAAAAGAACATCATTTGTATGTCTATTCTAAATCTATTCATTTTAAATATAATTGTTTATATATATAACCTCTATGCATGTATCAACATGTCCATTTCTCCATGTCCTTCCAAAGACACCTATCACAACATCTGCTTATGTGTGGCAGTTCACAGGGCGAAGTATTTGAAATTATATTGATCATTTACTTGTGTGTTCATTCAAAAAGTACTGTGCAATACTGTCTATTGGTAGCACAATATTGTACATACACTGAACAAAGATGAGTGTGAGTATGGTTGAAAGAGAAGGTTAGGGGCATGTATGACACCAGAAGGAAAGATAGAAGATAAAGACTGGAACTGTATAACTTAGTGAAGCCTAGAGTGGACAATGATGGTGATTAAATGTACAAATATAATACATTTTTTACATGAAGGAGAACAAATGAATGTCAGTGTTGCAGGGTGTTAAAAATGGGATGGTATATGGAAAAAATACAATCAATGCAAACTAGGGTCTGGAGTGACAGTAACATTGTAATGTGCTTCCATTAAATGTAAAAAAGGCATTATACCAAAACTAAATGTAAATAAGAGGGGGATATAAGGGAAGGGTATGGGATTCATGGTATTGTTGTTGTTTCTCCTTTCTATTTTTTTTTAATTCCTTTATTTTTTTTATCCTCTTCTTTCTTTGTGGAAGAAATAGAAATGTCCTCAAATAGGTTGTGTGATGAATGCATAACTATGTGATTATACCAGGAACCATTGCTTGTTTACTTAGGATGGATTGGTGTGAATAAAACTGTTAAAAAATAAACAGAAAGGTACAAGTTCTGGAATAAACGCAGAGAGAGAGATGTACTTATTCACTGTTGGTAGGAAAGCAGAACGGTGCTGTCTCTCTAGAGGGCAGTGTGGTGGTTCCAGAGGAGGCTAAGGATAGGGTTGTCATATGATCCTACAATCCTGTTAGGCGTATACTTGGAAGAACTGAAAGCAGGGACATAAATGGACATTTGCACACTGGTGTTTATGGTGGCAGTATTCACAATTTGCAATGGATGGAGGTAGCCTAAGGGTACATCAGCTGATGAATGGAAGGGGTAACTGTGAGATATACATAAAATGAAATATTGAGCAGCTGCAAGAAGAAATGAAGTTGTGGGGCATGCAGCTAGGTGAATGAAACTTGAAGACATGTGTTGAGTGAAATAAGCCAGAAAAGAAAAGACAAATATTATAATGCCTCACTAATATGAACTAACTATAATGTGCAAAGCTGAGAATTGAATTCAAAAGCATAGGTTACAGGGGAAGGCTTATTGTAGAGATTCCTAGATTGTATGCTCTTATAGCACTGTATCAGTTAGGGTTCTCTAGAGAAACAGAATCAACAGGAAATATTCATAAATATAAAATTTGTAAAAGTGTTTCACGTAACCATGGGAACGTAGAGTCCAAAATCTGCAGTGCAGTCTGTGAAGCTGATGACTCTGATGGAGGGTCTGGATGAACTCCACAGGAGAGGCTCGCTGGAAACTCCAGGGAATGACCAGGTTACATACAAAAAAAGCTCAGCATTTCAGAATTTGGAAATAACTGTTACAACTCAGAAATAGATGTGACTGCATGTCCTAGTTTGCTAGATGCCGGAATGCAATATACCAGAAATAGAATAAAGAAGGCTGATGAAGTTCATGGTTTCTCTCTCAAGTGGAAGGGCACATGGAAAGCACAGTCAGAGTTTCTCTCTCATCTGGAAAGGCACATGGTGAACATGTTCAGGATTCCTCTCTCATCTGGAAGGGCGTATGGCGAACATGGCGTCATCTGCTAGCTTCTTCTCCTGGCTTCTTGTTTCATGAAGCATCCCGGGAGGCATTTTCCTTCTTCATCTCCAAAGGCTGTTGGCTGGTGGACTCTGCTTCTTGTGGCTATGTCATTCTGCTCTGCTCTCTCTGAATCTCTCATTCTTCAAAATGTTTCCTCTTTTATAGGACTTCATAAACTAATCAAGACCCACCCAAATGGGTGAAGACACACCTCTACTTAATCCAATTTACCAACCACTCTTGATTAAATCACATCTCTGGGGGATGATCTAATTACAGTTTCAAGCATACAATACTGAATAGGGATTAGAGGAAATGGCTGCCTTTACAAAATAGGATTAGGATTAAAACATGGCTTTTCTAGGGTACATACATCCTTTCAAACCAGCACAAGGGCAGAATAAAGTGATCCAGCAAGATGGCAGAATAGGATAGGTTGAGTTCACCCCTTCTTTAAGGAACAACTAGAGGAGGGATGGGAAGGCAATTGAGGTGGCAATTCCAGGGTAAAAGTGACCCTGGAGGGTCTTCTATATCACATAGGGAGACCCTGGTTATAAAAGCTGAAGAATTGAGAAGCAGAGAACTGGAGACCATCCGGCTGGTGAAAACAGCCTAATGTGCCACTTTCCAAATGGAAGCCTGAAGCCCTCAGGAGTGCACAGACGGGGAGATCGGGAAGAGGTACGCTCTACCTCTATGTCCTCCATGCCACATTCTGCTCCACATTCCTGTGCTCCAAGTTCTGCCTGAGCTGCACCACATACCCACGGCCCCTACACTGCACCTCTACAACCCCACAACGTGCACACCATGCTCAAAGGCACCAGCATAGCATCCCCAACCTGTGCCTATACCTGCACTGCAATGTATTACTGCACTGTGGTACCCCACCCCATGCCCCACATTCTGTTCCATACTCATATCCCAAATATGAAGCTTTAGAAAACTGAAGGAAATCAATTTACAAAGTAAACCAATTAAAATATTTACATGCCGCGAAGACAACAGAAGATCATTAAGCAGATATTGATGCAGACAGATACAGCCCAGCCTAATAACCAAATTACAACACCAGAAGAGACACAACTTTGGAACACCTAATCAAAGATGTTCATATACCTCCACTAAACAAAGTAAATGGGATGGCTAATGACATAAAGGAGATTAAGAAGACACTAGAAGAGCATTAAGAGGAATTTGAAAGAATAAATAGAAAAACAGCAGATATCACAGGGATTAAAGATGCAGTAGACCAAATAAAAAATACATACTTGAGCTACACAACAGCAGATTTGAAGAGGCAAAAGAAAGAATAAGGACAGGACAACTGATCTCACACACTCAAAACGGCAAACGGCAAAACAAGATGGGAAATTTTTTTGGATCTCAGGGAAATGATGCACAAAACAAAGCACACAAATATGAGTATTGTAAGGGTCCCAGAAGGAGGAGAAAAAGGTAAAGGGTTAGGGAGATTAGCTGAGGTTATAATGGGAAGAAAATCCTAAATTATAAGAACATGAATATGCAAATAAAAGAGTGCAAAAACCAACAAACTTCAAATAGAATAAATCCAAATAGGCCTTCCCCAAGACACATACTAATCAGTCTGTCAAATGTGGAAGAGAAGCAAAAATCCCGAAAGCAGCAAGAGAAAAACAATCTACTACATACAAGGGAAACCACATAAGACTGAGTTCAGACTACTCAACTGGCTCTATAGAGGCAGGAAGGCAGTGGTCTGATATATTTAAGATCCTGAAAGAGAAAGACTGCCAGCCAAGAATTCTGTACCTAGCCAAACTGTCCTTCAAAATTGAGGGAGAGATTAACGTTTTCACAAACAAACAAATCCTGTAAGAATTTGTCAACAAGAGACTGGTCCTACAAGAAATACTGAAGAGAGTTCTGCCAGTTGAAAACAAAACAAGACAGGAGAGGGAGGTTTGGAGCAGGGTGCAGAATTGAAGAGTACCAGTAAGGGTAACTTGAAGGGTAAAAAGAGATACAGAGAAAAGAATATATAGATCAGACAAACAAAGGATAAGATGGTGGAGTTAAGAAACACCTTTGCAGTAATAACTTTGAATGTTAATGGACTAAACTAACCAATTAAAAGATACAGATTGGCAGAATGGATTAAGAAATATAATCCAGCTATATGCTGCTTACAAGAGACTCAGTTTAGACACAAGGATACAGATAGATTGAAAGTGAAAGAATGGAAAAAGATTTTCCACACAAGTTGTAACCAAAAGAAAGCAGGAATAGCTATACTAATATCAGACAAAATAGACTATGAATGTAAAGACATCATAAGAGACAAAGAAGGACACTATATATTAATTAAAGGGACAACTCACCAAGAAGATAAAATAATCATAAATGTATATGCTCCCAATCAAGGAGCTCCAAAGTACATGAGACAGACATTTGCAAAACTGAAGGGAGCAATAGATGTTTCAACAATAATAGTAGGAGACTTCAATATACCACTCTCCCCTATAGACAGAACAACCAGACAGAAGATCAACAAGGCAATAGAGAAGTTAAATAACTTGATAAATGAATTAGACCTAACAGACATATATAGGTCATTGTACCCTGTTCTAGTTTGCTAGCTGCTGGAATGCAACACACCAGAGACGGATTGGGTTTTAATAAAAGAGGATTTATTTCATTAGTTCTTCAGAGGAGAGGCAGCTAACTTTCAACTGAGGTTCTTTCTTATGTGGGAAGGCACAGGGTGATCTCTGCTTGGCTTCTCTCCAGGCCTCTGGGTTCCAACAACTTTCCCCAGGTGATTTCTTTCTAGAAATATGAATTAGCTCTTGTAAGAATTACTTCAAAGATGATTCTTGTATAAAGAGTGTTTAAGTCCAGGGTACAGGGGGAAAGCAGCTATTGTATGCTGTGAGCTATGTTCAAAAGGAAACCATCAGCACTACAACAACAACAGCAGACATAAATAATGGGGTGAAGGACAAGAGTTAGGAGGAGGTTTAGATTTCTTATTTGGCATGGGTTTGTTTATTGGTTTTCTTTCTCTTGGGAATAATGAAATTATCTAAAACTGAGAATGTTGATGGACTATGGACTTTGGGCCCTCTACATGATACCCAACGAATACAGGTGGCTGAAGGATGCACTGACGAAGAAGTAGATTGGTGAACAATGGTGTATACTTACGAATGAAGGTCAGGCTGCTACAAAAAGGAACAGTTGTGAGTCATGCAGCGATGTAAATGAACATATGGGATATTTGGTGAGACAAAATAAGCCAGAAACAAAAGAACAACAATGGTATGGTGACCTTTAGAAAATACTTATAAGAAAACAGGGGCCTAGATTGTAAACTTTTAGAGCAGACACATTAAGTCTGGAGTGGTGATTAATATTTCTGGATTTTGAGAGGTTGTTTTATATATATAACCTGATATTCAGAGATAAGAATGAAGCCAAACAAATTGGGGTTAAAGTAATTCAGAACAGAGGGGTAAGGAAGACAATGTCTATATTTTAGAACCACACATACTCTTTGAGACTAATGGAAGAAAGGTTAATTTGATCTGGAGCTGAAATTTTCTGTAGTGCATAATCTAATTCAACCTATCTGTATAGCTCATTGATAAACTGGGGGTGCAGAGTAAGAAAGAGGTCCTTTAATATTGCTTAGATTATTGTAATGCCTGGAAACATCCTAGAGTATATTAAGCAGATAATCAAAAAATATTGGCAAAGTCCCTGAGGGAGGGGAGAAAATATATGGAACTATTAAACCTTACCAACAGGGAATCCCCTGATACTGTGGCAAACTTTAGGGACACCAAATCAATAGGCCATGCCCTCAATCATGAGGCTTACTCTTGTGAAGCTTATGTAGGTAGCAGAGAAGCTTAGACTACCTATAGGCATGCCTAAGAGTTCTGGAGGACCCCTATTGTTGCTAAGATGTGGGCTCAATCTCTCTAAGCCCAACTCTGCAAGTGAAATCACTGCCCTCCCCCCTATATAGGACATGACATCGAGGGGTAAAAGTCTCCCTGGCAATGTGGGAGATGACTCCCAGAGATGAATCCAGACCTGGCACTATGGGATCAACAATTCCATCCTGACCAAAAAGGGAAAAAGAAGTGTAATTAATAAAGTATCAGTGGCAGAGAGAGTTCAAATAGAGTGGAGAGGCTACTCTGGAGATTGCTCTTACGCAAGCTTCAGTTAGACCTTGCTAATTATCATAACCTGCCAACCCCCAACCAGGACCACTGCAGCCAATCCTAAAGAACACCTAGGGCAATATATAAGATTCCACAAGGGTTCCATGCACTAGAGTAACTTTCCAGAAACTTACAACCTCCAGATGGGTCCCTGGTCCCAATTAGCCCTGACACCTAGCCCAGCCTCTCCAGAACATCAGATAGTTCCATCTTCCCACCCCATATTAATGACAAATTCTTCCAAAATCAAAAATTTAGAATTGCCATAGCCCAATCAACCCTAATGAGAGGTATGGAAAGATCAAAGTTGATGGTGGAAGTATACATAGAAGATAAGAATTAACAAATGAAGTATGAATGCTGAATCATTAAATTGCTATCTCTTTTAGTCTCTAGTATTTTAGAGCAGCTACAAGTAAAAACCCAGAATTGTGAAATTGTAACCCATGTCAAAGTCTGAACTATGTTCTACAACTAATTGTGGTATCATGCTTTGAATTTTAGAGCTTTTTTGTATAAATGTTAATGTTCACAAAAAATGAAGGAAAAAAATTCAATCGTGATGACATATTTAAGTCCTCTAGCCTCCTATATTCTGGAGCAGCTAGATGGAAAAATATGAGAGGATCATACAGTAGCCCATGACAAACTCAGGGATCTGTGCTGTAACCACTTGTTGAAGAGTGCTTTGAAAACTATTGTTTTTTTATTTCTTTACTTTCTATATATATTATACTATACAATTAAAAAGTTTAAAAAAAAATCCTGAAGAAAGGAAATTTTTTCCATTTTGAAGCGCATTTTAATTGACATGGGACAGTGCATCAGATGATACCAAGCAAATGTCTGGAATTTGCTTTAAAATACTTCAGCAAATGTATTTCGACAGATGTATATACAACCGAAAAGGAAAAACTGTGTTTTAATGGTTTGTGCACCCTTCTGTAGTTTCTTATTCTTCAATAAAAAGTTTATATATTTAAAAAAAGTTAGTAACATTTCTATACAGAAGCAATGACCTAACTGAGGAGCCAGTTAAGGAAAAAAAAAATTCATTCAAAATAGGAACTAGGGCAGGCAACAGTGGCTCAGTGGCAGAGTTCTTGCCTCCCATGCTGGAGACCCAGGTTCATTTCCTGATGCCTGCCCACGTAAAAACAAAAACAAAAACAAAAAAAACTACAGCTTAAAATAGTAACTAAAAGAATCAAGTACCTAGGAATGAACTTAACTTGGGATGTAAAGGACTTGGTCACAGAAAACTATATTAATATTGCTAAAAGAAATCAAAGAAGATCTAAATGAGGGGAAAGGCATTTCTTCCTCATGGATAGGTAGGTTGAATATAGTTAAGACATCAATTCTACCCAAATTAATCTACAGATTCAATCCAGTACCAATCAATATTCCAACAACCCACTTTGAAGATGGAAAACTAGCTATCAAATTCATCTGGAAGGGAAAGAGACCCCAAATTGCTAAAAGCATCCTAAAAAGAAGAACAAAGTGGGAGGATTAACACATCCTGATTTTAAAAACTTATAAAGTCACAGTGGTCAAAACAGCATGGTACTGGCACAAAGATAGATGTATTGACCAATGGAATCGAATTGAGAGTGCAGAAATAGACACCAAATCTATGGTCAACTGATTTTTGACAAGGCCCCCAAATCTACTGAACTGGGACAAAATCATCTTTTCAATAAATGGGGCTTGGGAGAACTGGATATCAATAGCCAAAAGAATGAACGGGGACCTTTACCTAACACCCCTATACAAAAAATTAACTCAAAGTGGCTCAAACGCCTATATATAAGAACTAATACCATAAAGCTTCTAGAAGAAAATGTAGGGAAACATCTTCAAGACCTAGTAATAGGAGGTAGCTTCTTAAACTTTAAACCCAAAGCACAAGCAACAGAAATAAAAACAGATAAATAGGAACTCCTCAAAATCAAATGCTTTTGCACCTCAAAAAACTTTGTCAAAAAGGTGAAGAGGTAGTCAACTTAACGGGAGAAAATATTTGTAAATCACATATCGGACAAAGGTTTGATATGCTGTATACACAAAGAAATCATACAACTCAACCACAAAAGAACAAACAACCCGATTATAAAATGGGCTAAAGATATGAAGAGGCATTATTCTGAAGAGCAAATACAGATAGTTCAAAAGCACTTGAAGATACGCTCACTTTCATTAGCTATAAGGGAAATGCAGACCAAGACTACAATGAGATACCACCTCACACCTATAGGAATGGCTGCTATTAAACAAACAGAAAACTACAAATGTTGGAGAGGATGTGGAGAAATTGGGACACTTATCCACTGCTGGTGGGAATGTACAATGATACAGCCGCTACAGAAGACAGTTTGGCTGTTCCTTAGGCAACTAAATATCAAGTTGCCCTGTGACCTGGCAATAGCACTACTCAGTATACACCCATAAAAGCTGAAAGCAGTAACACAAACAGACATTTGCACACCAATGTTCATAGCAGCATTATCCACAATGAGCAAAACATGGAAACAATTCAAGTGCCCATCAACAGATGAGTGGATTAACAAAATGTGGTATACATATATATATATATACAATGGAACATTATGCAGCAGTAAGACAAAATGATGTCCTGAAGCACATAACAAGATGGATGAGGCTTGAGGACATAATGCTGAGTGAAAAAAGCCAGACACGAAAGGATAGATACTGTATGACTCCACTTTTGTGACCATGATAAAGGTAAAATCAGGGGCTTTATAATGCAGAATATAGGGGATTTAGCGATACACGAAGGTGAATGATTCCTGAATCATTATATTGACATTTCTTTTAGTCTCCAGTTCTTAGAGCAGCCAAGAGTAAAAGCCTGAAATTGTGGAATTGTAACCCATACCAAACTCTGAAATCTATTCTACAACTAATTGTTGTGCTGTACTTTGAAATGTGTTGCTTTTTTGTATGTATGTTATTTTTCATAAAAAAAGAAAAGAACTGATGATAGAAATACATATATTCCTTTATAGCCTCCAATGTTCTGGAGTAGCTAGAAGGAGGTATCTGAGAGGATGGTATGGTAGCCCATGACAAACTCCGGAATGTGTCCAGTAACTACATGTTGAAGAGTGCTTTGAAAACTATTGCTTTCTTCTTTCTTTGCTTTGTATATATGTTATATTATAAAATAAAAAAAGTTATAAAAAGAATAGCTAGAAAGAAATGCCAGAAACTGTTGAACTGTAATCCATTAGCCTTGATTCTTGCAGATTGATTATACTATATAGTTACAACTTATGGTGTGACTGTGTGTGCCTTGAAACTTTTATGTACCCCCAGAAAAGCCATGTTCTTTTAATCCAATCTTGTGGGTGCAGACCCATTCTTGAGTGGGACCTTTTGATTTGGTTGTTTCCATGGAGATGTGACTATACCCATTCAAGGGGCATCTTAATTTGCTTCCTGGAATCAAAGAGAGACATTTTGAAGAAAGCATAGCCGTTTAAAGAAAGAAAAAGCACCCAGAAGAAGCCAGAAGGACTTACAGTAGCTGAGAAAGACATTTTGAACCCAACCTAGGAGAGAAGGACCAGCAGTCATCACTATGTGTCTTCCCATGTGATAGAGGAACTCAGAATCAATCGGCCGTTCTTCAGTGAAGCTATCCTCTTGTTAATGCCTTAATTTGGACATTTCCATGGTCTTAGAATCATAAATTGTAATTTAATAAATCCTCTTTGTAAAAGCCAATCCATTTCTGGTATATTGCATTCCAGCAGCTTTAGCAAAACAAAACACCATATGATTGTGAAAACGTTGTGACTGATATGCCCTTTATCCAATGTACAGACAGATGAGTAAGAAAATAAAGATCAGGAAAGAAAAGTACTGTGCACAAGCACCCACGGAAACTTTATTCATAATTGCACAGAACTGGAAATAGTCCAAATTTCCAGCAACATACAATGGAATATTATTCACCAATATAAAGGAAGGAACTATTGATACATACAACAAACTTGGATGAATTTCAAATGCTGTTTGCTAAATGAAAAAAAGCCAATTGAAAAGATTGTGTACTGTATGGTTCTATTTATATGATATTGTCAACACGACAGGACTCTGGGGATGGAAAACAGATCAGTGATTGCCAGTGGACACGGAGGTAGGGTATTGACCCTAAAGGGTGGCAAGGGAGTTTTGGAGGGTGATGGAACTGCTTTTTAGGCTGATTATGGTGGCGGTTACACAAATCTATATGTGTACTAAATTTCATAGAATTGTACATACATAAAAAGGCAATTTTACTGTATGATTTTTAAAACTTTTTTTCAAAATTTTTTTTCCAACTTCCTCTATGCCAGGCCCTGTGCTATCTTGAAGTAGAAGCAAAGATGGATCCTATCCTTGAAGAGCTCAATGAGATATGGGATGAGCTTAAACACAAAGTAACTATGGGACAAAAACAAACATTTGAGATGCATCTGAAAAGCCAACACAGCAAATGTTATAGGGAACTAGAGGAGAAAGATCATTTCTACCTTAAGTAAACACAAAATGCTTCAGAAGAGAGGTTGCATTTGAGCTGAGTTTCAAAAGACAGAGCAAGCAAAGGATCATTCCATATGAAAAATGGTGATTTAGAAAGATTTGGGGGGAGGGGGCAGAAAGCCTGGTTAGTTACCTGTTTGGTGAGAAACTTGGGGAGAGCCTGAGCTAGGGTGTTGGCCATGTAATACCTCATAGCCAGATCAAGCAGTCAGACCCACATCTGGAGAGTGCATTAGGCACCAGCTAGAAGGCTGGCCTGGTTCATTTCTTCTTTTTATTTCCACCAATTTATTATTCCTAACAATTAATTAAGTTTTGCCTCACTTGCAAATGTGGAGCACATTTTCATCTTTCCTGCTACGGCTTTGGCTCCTCCTAACTATAATTAAGCTATTTCTTGCTTGGAGCTCATCCTTAGATCTTCAAGAACACCTCTTCCCAGTTTAAACACTTTCCAGGAAACTCTACTCAGACAGAGCCCAAGACTAGAGGCACAATCTCCCACTTTGGCATTGAGGCAGTAGCAGTGGAAATGGAAAGGAAATTTCAGGTTTGAGAAACATGATTATGGAGATAGTATTGACAAGCCTGGGTTGTAAATTGGATGTAAGGATTGAAGGATCAGGGGATGCACAAGTTTAGAGACAAAACCCTAAAAGGATGAAGTGTAGCAAATAATTATCTTATTATATTCCAACAATTTCAATTAAACATTAGTTTTCCTTAATTAACATTTATAAATGAAACCACTTTAATGTATTTAAAAATATACACAAATAAAACATGTTTGAGAACAGGCTGTTCCAAGTTAGAAAGTTTTTGTTTTCAATTATTTTGATCTTGGCATTGATTTTCATATGGCAGTTGGGTTTCTCAGGCTTTATCCAAACAAAGTCCATTTGATCTATAAAGTAGCTAAAATAGAGTCATTTTGAAAGTGTTCCATTTGCAACTTGATTGAGGCAGACTGAAATATGATTGAAATAAGTAGATAGGAATTCAACGTGTGAGTCAGTGTCCACTTTTGGGAACACTGGCTTTACACAGCATTTTCAAATGTTTTGTCTTATTGATCACTCCACACAGACATCCACAACCCAAAGGATGTAGCTGATCCATTGATTTAGAAACAGAAAGATAGAATTTGTTCCTGAAATATAGACAGTCATCAACCTTTAAACATTTCTCAACAGTCCCCAAACAGCAGACTGTGGTAGAAACTTCCAATATCCACTCTCCCCTTCTTACTCACATCCTGTTATGTCCAGGGCAGCAATGTGCTCAGTGTAAAAACCACATTTTCCAGCCTCCTTTGCATTAGAGGGAGCTACGTGGAACATTTTTAGTTAGTGAAACGTATGCAGAAGTTCCTGGGGGAGAGCTTCCAGAACAAATGAACAAGCCTACTGCCTTCCCTTTCTTCTTGCTTAGAAGCTAAATACAGTCTTGGAGATGGAGAAGTCAGAGGTCTGAGCCCAGAGCACTCCATCTATTAAAAGGTGTAG
>PVIY010051813.1:0-15491 GCA_004026745.1 Myrmecophaga tridactyla | reverse complement strand
AAAATTTTTTTAAAATACCAAAAAAACACCAAACGCAAATATTTGTAATTTTTGATCATTCCGTTCTACATATATAATCAGTAATTCACAATATCATCACACATTGCATATTCATCATCATGATCATTTTTGGAACATTTGCATCTATTCAGAAAAAGAAATAAAAAGAAAACAGAAAAAAAATCATATATACCATACCCCCCACCCCTCCCCCTCACTGATCACCAGCATTTAACTCTAAATTTATTTTAACATTTGTTCCCCCTATTATTCATCTTTATTCCATATGTTTTACTCGTCAGTTGATAAGGTAGATAAAAGGAGCATCAGACACAAGGTTTTCACAATTTCACAGTCATATTGTGAAAGCTGTATCATTATACAATCATCTTCAAGAAACATGGCTACTGGAACACAGCTCCACATTTTCAGGCAGTTCCCTCCAGCTTCTCCACTGCATCTTGACTAACAAGGTGATATCTATTTAATGTGTAAGAATAACCTCCAGGATAACCGCTCGACTCTGTTTGGAATCTCTCAGCCATTGACACTTTATTTTGTCTCATTTCACTCTTCCCCCTTTTAGTTGAGAAGGTTTTCTCAATCCTTCCCCCTTTTAGTTGAGAAGGTTTTCTCAATCCCTTGATGCTGAGTCTCAGCTCATTCCAGGATTTCTGTCCCACATTGCCAGGAAGGTCCACAACCCTGGGAGTCATGTCCCACGTAGACAGGGGGAAGGTGGTGAGTTTGCTTGTTGTGTTGGCTGGAGAGAGAGGCCACATCTGAGCAACAAAAGAGGCTCTCTTGGGGGTGACTCTTAGGCCTAATTTTAAGTAGGCTTGACCTGTACTTTGTGGGGTTGAATTTCATATGAACAAACCCCAAGATTGGGGACTCACCCTATAGCTTTGATTGTCTACACTACTTGAGAGAAAATCAATAATTCAACTTGGGGAAGTTGAATTTTCCCCCTTTCTCATCATTCCCTGAAGGGGACTTTGCAAATACTTTTTTATTCACTGTTCAAATCACTCTGAGATTTATTGGAGCATCTCTCTGGACACACCAACAAAATCTCACGTCCTACTCAAGGTTCCATGTACTTATGGTGTTCAATTAAGCTGTCCACATAAGTTATATTAGGAAATGCACTAGTCAAAATATAAATTTTGTACCAAATAAACATTTTTTGCTTTAGTCTCACACATAAGGTAAAATTTTAAAATATTAATTACCATTTTCAGTACCCTGCAGTAATGACATTCGTTTGTTCTTCCTCATGCAAAAAAGTTTTTTAAATTTGTACATTTAGTCACTATCATTATACACTCTAGGCATCCCTAGATTATACCATCTCAGTCTTTATTGTCTATCTTTCTTTCTGATTTCATTTGTGCCCCCAGTCCTCCTCCCTCTATCATTCTCACATTCAGCTTCGTTCAGTGTTCTAACATTATTGTATTATAGTTAGGTAGTATTGTGCTGTCCATTTCTGAGTTTTTACATTCAGTCCTGTTGCACAATCTGTATCCCTTCAGCTCCAATTACTCAATATCAATTACTCTATTTCTATCTCCTGATTGTCTCTGTTGCCAATGAAATTCTCCAAGTTTATTCACTAATGTCAGCTCATATCACTGAGACCATACAGTATTTGTCCTTTTGTTTCTGGCTAATCTCACTCAGCGTAACCATGTTGTTACATACTTCATAACTTTATTCTGTCTTACAGCTGCATAATATTCCATTGTATTTATATACCACAGTTTGTTTAGCCACTCGTCTGTTGATGGACATTTTGGCTGTTTCCATCTCTTGGCAATTGTAAATAATGCTGCTATAAACATTGGTGTGCAAATGTCCGTTTGTGTCCTTGCCCTCATGTCCTCTGAGTAGATACCTAGCAGTGGTATTGCCGGGTCATATGGCAATTCTATATTTAGCTTTTTGAGGAACCGCCAAACTGCCTTCCACAGTGGTTGTACCATTTGACATTCCCACCAACAGTGGATAAGTGTGCCTCTTTCTCCACATCCTCTTCAGCACTTGTCAGAAAATTGTTTTATTGATAATGGCCATTCTGGTGGGTGTGAGATGATATCTCATTGTGGTTTTGATTTGCATTTCTCTAATAGCCAGGGAAGTTGAGCATCTCTTCATGTGCCTTTTGGCCATTTGTATTTCCTCTTCTGAGAAGTGTCTGTTCAAGTCTTTTGCCCATTTTGTAATTGGGTTGGCTGTCTTTTTGTTGTTGAGTTGAACAATCCCTTTATAAATTCTGGATACTAGACCTTTATCAGATATATCGTTTTCAAATATTGTCTCCCATTGTGTAGGCTGTCTTTCTACTTTCTTGACGAAGTTCTTTGATGTGCAAAAGTGTTTAATTTTGAGGAGTTCCCATTTATTTATTTCTTTCCTCAATGCACTTGCTTTGGGTGTAAGGTCTAGGAAACCGCCTCCTAGTATAAGATTTATAAGATATTTCCCTACATTTTCTTCTAACAGTTTTATGGTCTTAGATCTAATATTTAGGTCTTTGATCTATTTTGAGTTAATTTTTGTATAGGGTGTGAGATATGGGTCCTCTTTCATTCTTTTGCAAATGGATAACCAGTTCTCTAGGCACCATTTATTGAAGAGACTGTTCTCTCCCAAGTGAGTTGGCTTGACTGCCTTATCAAAGATCAGTTGTCCATAGATGAGAGGGCCTATATCTGAACATTCTATTTGATTCCATTGGTTAGTATAGCTATCTTTATGCTGGTACCATGCTGTTTTGACCACTGTAGCTTCATAATACGCCTTAAAGTCAGGTAGTGTGAGACCTCCAACTTCACTTCCTTTTCTCAGGATACTGTTAGCTATTCAGGGCACCCTGCCCTTCCAGGTACATTTGGTTATTGTTTTTTCTATTTCTGAAAAGTAAGTTTTTGGGATTTTAATTGGTATTGTGTTGAATCTGTAGATCAATTTAGGTAGAATTGACATCTTAACTATATTTAGTCTTCCAGTGGTATGCCCTTCCATCTATTAAGGTCTTCCGTGATTTCTTTTAACAATTTCTTGTAGTTTTCTTTGTATAGGTCTTTTGTCTCTTTAGTCAAATTTATTCCTAAATATTTTATTCTTTTGGTTGAATTTGTAAATGGAATTCTTTTCTTGATTTCCCCCTCAGATTGTTCATTGCTAGTATATAGAAACACTACAGATTTTTGAGTGTTGATCTTGCAACCTGCCACTTTGATGTACTCATTTATTAGCTCTAGTAGTTTTGCTGCAGATTTTTCGGGGTTTTTGACATGTAGTATCATATCATCTGCAAACAGTGCGAGTTTTACTTCTTCCTTTCCAATTTTGATGCCTTGTATTTCTTTTTCTTGTCTAATTGCTCTGGCTAGAACTTCCAACACAGTGTTAAATAGCAGTGGTGATAGTGGACATCCTTGTCTTGTTCCTGATCTTAGGGGGAAAGTTTTCAGTTTTTCCCCATCGAGGATGATGTTAGCTATGGGTTTTTCATATATTCCCTTTATCATGTTGAAGAAGTTCCCTTCTATTCCTATCCTTTGAAGTGTTTCAACAAGAAAGGATGTTGATTTTTGTCAAATGCCTTTTCTGCATCAATCGAGATGATCATGTGTTTTTTTTGCTTTGATTTGTTGTTATGGTGTATTACATTAATTGATTTTCTTATGTTGAACCATCCTTGCATACCTGGGATGAATCCTACTTGGTCATGATGTATAATTCTTTTAATGTGTTGCTGGATTCGATTTGCTGGAATTTTGTTGAGAATCTATATTCATTAGAGAGATTGCTCTGTAATTTTCTTTTTTTGTAATATCTTTGTCTGGCTTTGGTATGAGGGTGATGTTGGCTTCGTGGAATGAGTTAGGTAGCTTTCCCTCCTCTTCAATTTTTTTTAAAAGTTTGAGCAGGATTGGTACTAATTCTTTGCGGAATTTTTGGTGGAATTCACATGTGAAGCCATCTGGCCCTGGACTTTTCTTTTTGGGGAGTTTCTTAATGACTGATTCAGTTTCTTTACTTGTGATTGGTTTGTTGAGGTCGTCTGTTTCTTGCCGAGTCAAACTTGGTTGTCCATGCCTTTCTAGAAAGTTGTCCATTCATTTACATTGTCATATTTATTAGCATAAAGTTGTTCATAGTATCCTGTCATTACTTCCTTTATTTCTGTGGGTCAGTGATTATGCCTCCTCTTCCATTTCTGATTTTATTTATTTGCATCCTCTCTCTTCTTCTTTTTGTCAGTCTTGCTAAGGGTCCATCAATCTTACTGATTTTCTCATTGAACCAGCTTCTGGTTTTGTTGATTTTCTCAATTGTTTTCATGTTCTCAATTTCATTTATTTCTGCTCTCATCTTCATTATTTCTTTCCTTTTGCTTGCTTTGGGGTTAGGTTGCTGTTCTTTCTCTACTTCTTCTAAGTGGACAGTTAATTCCTCGATTTTTGCCCTTTCTTCTTTTTTGATACAGGCATTTAGGGCAATATGTTTCCCTCTTAGCACTGCCTTTACTGCATCCCATAAGTTGTTTTTTTTTAAACTTTTTTTATTAATTAAAAAAAAATTAACAAACAAAACATTAAGATATCATTCCTGCATCCCATAAGTTTTGATATGTTGTGTTTTCATTTTCATTTGCCTCAAGATATTTACTGATTTCTCTTGTAATTTCTTCCTTGACTCACTGGTTGTTTAAGAGTGTGTTGTTGAGCCTGCACATATTCGTGAATTTTCTGGCACTCTGCCTATTATTGATTTCCAACTTCATTCCTTTATGATCTGAGAAAGTGTTTTGTATGATTTCAATCTTTTTAAATTTATTGAGACTTGCTTTGTGACCCAGCATATTATCTATCCTTGAGAATGATCCATGAGCACTTGAGAAAACGGTGTATCCTGCTGTTGTGGGGTGTAATGTTCTATAAATGTCTGTTAAGTCTAGCTCATTTATTGTATTATTCAACTTCTCTGTTTCTTTATTGATGCTCTGTCTAGATGTTCTGTCCATTGATGAGAGTGTGGGATTGAAGTCTCCAACTATTATGGTAGATGTGTCTATTTCTCTTTTCATTGTTTTCAGTATTTGCCTCATGTATTTTGGAGCATTCTGGCTCGGTGGATAAATATTTATGATTGTTATGCCTTCTTGTTGAATTGTTTGTTTTATTAATACATAGTGTCCTTCTTTGTCTCTTTTAACTGTTTTACATTTGAAGTCTTATTTGTTGGATATTTGTATAGCTACCCCTCCTCTTTTCTGATTGTTATTTGCATGAAATATCTTTTCCCAACCTTTCACTTTCAACCTATGTTTATCCTTAGATCTAAGATGTGTCTCCTGTAGACAGCATATAGATCGGTCCTGTTTTTTAATCCATTTGGCTAGTGTGTGTCTTTTGATTGGGGAGTTTAATCCATTAACATTTAGTGTTATTACTGTACGGGTAGTACTTTCTTCTATCATTTTTCCTTTTGGAGTTTATGTCATATCTAGTTTTTCTTCATTTTACCTTTACTGATAGTCTTCCTTTCTACACTCTTCTCCACACCTCTCTCTCCTGTCTTTTCATATCTGCCTCTAGTGCTCCCTTTATTATTTCTTGCAGAGCCAGTCTCTTGGTCACAAATTCTCCCAATGATTTTTTTTTTTGTCTGAAAATGTTTTAATTTCTCCCTCCTTTTTGAAGGACAATTTTGCTGGATATAGAATTCTTGGTTGGTAGTTCTCTTTTTGTAATTTAAATATATCATCCCACTGTCTTCTCGCCTCCATGGTTTTTGCTGAGAAATCTACGCATAGTCTTACTGGGTTTCCCTTGTATGTGATGGATTGCTTTTCTCTTGCTGCTTTCAAGATTCTCTCTTTCTCTTTGACCTCTGACATTCTGAATAGTAAGTGTCTTAGAGTATATCTATTTGGATCTATTATTTTTGGAGTAGGCTGCACTTCTTGGATCTGTAATTTTAAGTCTTTCATAAGAGTTAGGAAATTTTCAGTGATAATTTCCTCTATTAGTTTTTCTCCTCCCTTTCCCTTCTCTTATCCTTCTGGGATGCCCACAACATGTATATTCATGCACTTCATATTGTCATTCAATTCCCTGAGACCCTGCTCATATTTTTCCATATATTTTCTTTTGCTTGTCGGATTTCTGATGTTCCATCCTCCAGTTCACTAATCCTGTCTTCTGCCTCTCAGAATCCAATATTGTAGGTTTCCATTGTTTTTTTCATCTGTTCTACTGTGCCTTTCATTCCCATAAGTTCTGTGATTTGTTTTTTTTCAGGCTTTCCGTTTCTTCTTTTTGTTCATTTCTTGCCTTCTTTATATCCTCCCTCAATTCATTGATTTGATTTTTGAAGAGGTTTTCCATGTCTGGTCATATGTTCTGAATTAATTGTTTCAACTCCTGTATCTCATTTGGATCATTGGTTTGTTCCTTTGACTGAGCCATAGCTCCAGTTTTCCTAGTGTGATTGTTATTTTTTGCTGGTGTCTAGGCATTTAATTACCTTAATTAGTTTATTCTGGAGATTGTTTTCACTTCTTTTACCTAGGGTTTTCTTGCTGGATGAATTTGTTGTCTCTTCTTTGACATTCAGTTCAGCTTTTTCTGGACCACTAGTTTAGGTTTTGTTTAACAGAGGAGAATTTTTCAGTTCTTGTTTTCTTGTTTCTTGCCCTGCCTGTATGGTGTCTTTTTCCCTCCACCCTTGGGAGGGTCTACTTAGGTATTATACACCCCAGCTGGATTTTCCCAGACCAAACTGGCCTCCTGTCCAGAGGAAAGAGTCACCTGCATCAGTTTTCCCTGAGGGTGAGACCCAGCAGGTTGAAATGCTTTCCTATGAAGCCTTTAGACTTGGTGTTTTTCCTATCCTGCCTGGTATGTGGCGCTTTTCTGCTTGCAGGTCCCACCAGCGTAAGATGATGTGGTACCTTTAACTTTGGCAGACTCTCCCTGCTGGGGGCATGGTGGAGACAGAGGAGAGGTTGTAGGCTAGTTTTAATGACTTAAAATTACCAACCCCTGGTGTCTGAATTCCTTAAGGGAGGGACCTGAGTTGGACTTCACCCCTCCCCTGGGGAAGGCACAGGCTCCAGACAAGTCCTCAAACGAGCTTGTTTCTGCGTATGCCTGGGGCAGTTGCAGCCTGAGAAGTCCTGCTGCTGTATCCAAAGGCAGTCCAGCCTTTGTAGAAACACAGCCACAAAACGCTCTGTTTCCTTTTTTCTTTTTCTGTCAGCCTTGCCTCCTTGGCGCCGGGGCAAAAATCAGTGACCTCTGCTTTGACCAGTTTCAACCTAAGCTGGGGGCCTATTTTTAGTAGTCAGAATTTGTGAATTAATTCCACACTTGAAGCTTAGTTGCGTTCAGACCCTGTTGCTGGTAAAGTCTATTTCCTTTCCCTTCTGGGAAGCAGCCTGTGGGGGAGGGGCGCCAGCTGCCCCGGCTTGGGGAACTCACGGTTCTGGGGGGCTTGTAGCCAGTCCAGCTGGTTCAGACTGGGGTATGCTGTGTGTCCGGTCACTGACGTGGCCCCAGGAATTGTTCTGTACTGTTTCTGGTTATTTAGTAGCTGTTTTGGAGGACGAACTAAATCCCACACCTTGCTAAGCCACCATGTTGGCCGTCTCTCTGAGACCAGTCCTTCATTCCTGTGATTTTTATTAGACTAATCCTTCTGGGTAGCAGTAGTATTTTCATGCCATTTTAATTTTCACTTTCTGTGAAGAAATCGAGTTGAGGATATTTTCAGATACTTCTTTGTTATGTATGTATTTGCTTTTTAAAAATGTCAATACAAATTTTTGCCCATTATTTAATTGGGTTATATGTGTTTCTCTTCTTCCATTTAAAGTGGTCTTTATGTATTGTGAACACATTTTAGTTATCTGTGATATGACTTGAAAAAACTTTTCCTCAGTCTGTTTCATGTTTTGTATTTCTTTAACAGACACTCTTGCAGCACTAAAGTCTTTCATTTTGCTGAGTAGTTTCACTTTTTATTTCTTAGTACTTTTGTTGTTATATTCAAGAAATTTTTGCATATCCCAGGGTCACAGATTTTCTCAATGGTTTATTTGAAGATTTTAGAGATTTTTCTCTTTCATTATTGCCTCTGATCCATTTAAAGTTAATCTCTTATCTGGTGTGAACTGAATATGTATAGTCACCTTTTTGCATGTTGATAGACATGTGTCCTAGCATCTTTGTGGAAAAGACTATCCTTTCCTTGTTGAATTTCTTTGGCACATTAAAAAAAATGGTTCAGATATGCATATTTTTTAATCTGGAATCTAAATTCTGTTCTCTTGATCTAATGTCTAATCTAATGCCAGTACTATAATCTCTAGATGACCTTTGTAGTATGATTTGAAATCTCGAAGTGTTAGTCCTTCAGCATTGTGTTGCTTTTTTAACATTGTCTTAGCCATCTTAGCTTCTCTGCATGCCGTACCAATTATACTTTGTTCATTTGTACAAAAATTCTCTCTGAGAGTTTTCAGAAGGATGATGTTGAAACCATAGTTCAATTTGAGGAGGATTTACACTAAACAACATTGAATCTTCTGATATTCATTTTAATATTTTTTTCTCTTTCATACTATTGACAATGACAGTATTGTCACAATTTCAGTTTCAAGATAATACCTTACTATTAAATAGAAATGGAATAGGTGTTTTTAAGCAACTTTGTGGGGTAATTTTTTGTTATTGTTCTTTATTTAATCGAGGCGACATAAAAGTTTGAAAGTAAATAAAGGAATTAACATGATTTTAAAAAGACATTTTTTTTTCAAGTGAGGAGGCAATTGTCTAAAACAATAAGGAAGGAAATAGTCAACAAACATATCAATAAGTATATTGGTCTTATAAGACATAGAGTCTTTGTCATCTAGGCAGATTACTCAGATAGTTAAAAACCTTTTACAGCTTCTCACTAAGAGCAAACAAATAATCCAAGAAAACATTATCATCTTAACAGAGTGAAAACTAAATTCTTATTTTGCATAAAGATACATCTGATAAGAATACTATTAAAAATCTTTTAAAACTATAAAATCTTAACCAGCCTTACCCACAACCAATAAAATTTACTTCCCACAAGACTTCTACAACTTTCTATATCCCTCCATTTTGTCTTACACATTCCTGTTTCTCATTCTGCAAAAATCAGTTATTTTACTTTAGGGGAAAAAGTACTCTCTTTTTCCTTAACAAAAACACTTCCTGCGTACTTTACATATTTAAATTACCAAAAAAGATCTTGAAACCAATCTTCAAGCCAACATGTTACAAAACACAATTCTTCCTTTTGTTTGTTTTTTCTTTTCTTTTTTTGAAAAATAACATATATACAAAACAGCAATAACATTTCAAAGCACATCACAGCAATTAGTTGTAGAAAAGATTTCAGAGTTCAATGTGGGTTACAATTCCAAAATTTTAGGTTTTTACTTCTAGCTGCTCTATGATATTAGAGACTAAAAGATACATCAACATAATGATTCAGCAATCATGCTCGTTTGTTAAACCCTAGCTTCTCTGTATAACTCAACCATCTCCTTTGATCTTTCTCCCACTCTGTAGGGGTATTTGGGCTATGCCCATTCTAACTTTTTCATTTTGAAGGGGCTGTCAATAATATGGGGTAGGGTGGTGGAACTAGTTGATGTTCTGGAGAGGCTGGCCCCTCTAGGTTTCAGGACTTATCTGGTTCATGGACTCATCTGGAGGTTGTAGGTTTCTGGAAAGTTACCCTAGTGCATGGAACCTTTGTAGACTCTTATATAATGTCCTAGGTGTTCTTTAGGATTAGCAGGAATGGTTTTGATTGGGGTTTGGCAAGTTATAGTAGGTAGCATGTCTAACTGAAGCATGTGTAATAGTGGCCTCCAGAGTAGCCTCTCGACTCTATTTGAACTCTCTCAGCCACTGAAACCTTATTTGTTACACCTCTTTACCCACTTTGGTCAGGATGACATTGTTGATCCCATGGTGCCAGGGCCAGACTCATGCCTGGGAGTCATCTCCCACGCCACCAAGAAGACTTTCAACCCTGTCTTTATGAGGTAATTTACAGAGAACAAAGTTTACCCACGTTAGGTGTACAATTCAGTGATTTTTAGTAAATATACTGAGTTGTGAAACTGTCACACAAATCTATATTTAGAAATTCTATTATGCGTAGAGAACCTTAGGCTCTGTGCAATCACTCCTGCTTTCCCCTCTGCCCCTGGCAGCTGCTCTACTTTTTGCCTCTATTGATTTGCCTTTTCCAGGCAGTGCTTATAAAGGACATCATATAATGTGTGGTCTTTTGTTTCTGCCTCCTTTCACTTCTTATGATGTTTTTGAGGATCATCAACTTTGTAGCATGCATCACAACCTTGTTCTTTCCTCATATAGAATCATATTGCAGTGTATAGACAAATGCCACCTTTTGTTAATCCATTCACCAATTGAACGACATTCCAATTTTTTCGTACTCTTTCATTTTTAGTGTAATGCTCTTAGAAACGTTCACTTGTAAGTGTTTGGGTGGACCTGTGTTTCACTTGTCTATGGTAGAAACCTAGTTGTGTCCTTGTTGATCCCTATGCTAAGTCAATATCTAATGTAATCTTAAGAAACTAAAAACTATTTACCAAAGTGGCTGCAGCATTTTGAATTCCCTATATCATGGTATTAGATAGTTCATGCTTCTCCACCTCCTCAAAAAATGCTTCTGATTTTCAGTGTTTCTAAAAAAAATTGCTTCTCTTTTGGATTTGATTGATGTTTGACACTGCATTTCTTTAAAAACTAATGTTGAGTATTTGTCATGAGTCTCCTGTCATTTCTATATCTTCAAGGGTGAAATATCTGCTCAAGTCTTCTTTCTACATTTACTTTATTTATTTCTTTTCTTTTTGCATTGAAATGGTTCTTTACATATTTAGGACACAAGTCATTTATCTAATATCTGATTTGTGAATAGTCTTCCTGAAGTATAACTTATTATTGCTCTTTTTTAATGTTGGTATTGAAGGACGAAATTCTGATTCATCTTTTCTTTTTTTTTTTGCATGTATAATTTTGGTGTTGCATCTAAACAATCATTGCAAATTTCAGGTGTATGAATATGTATTTTCTTCTCATTGCTTTAAAGTTTTGATCTTTACCTGTATGTCTGTTATATATTTTTATGAATTATTTTGTTGGATTGGAATTAAAGGATTTGCTTGAGGATATCCCACTGCTCCAGCTTCATTTGTGGAAAAGACAATTATTTCTGCATTGAATGGTTTTGACATCATCATTGAAATTCAACTGATCAAAGTATATGATGGCTGAATTCTCTTCCATTCGTTGGTATTTCCATCCTAATGCTTTACATGAGCTCTCGAATTTACCACAGTGTTTTAGTAAGTTTTGAAATTGGGACGTTTTGGCTCTTCTGGAATACTTGGCACTACCATGTGAATTTTAGTTCCAGCTTCTTCATTTAAATAAAATAATTCAGGTGCAATTTAACAGCAATATTTTTGAATCTGTGTATCTACCTAATTCTGTTGACATCTTAACAATTTTGAATCTTCTACCCAATGAACATGGATTTGTCTTCCATGGAATTATATTCCACTGTGTCGATATAACTATTATTTTTCATCCAGTTTTCAGTTGAATAGAATGTTCTTGTTTCCACTGTTTTGATATAGAGAGTAATGTTGCTTATCATTGGGTGCATGTTATTAAGTAGATTTAAGTTTTTATCGCTTATAGGTAGATTACTAGTTCTGCTCTTGCTGTTTCCTATCAGAAAGCTTCCTTTAACAGTAGTAGAAATTGTTAAAAACGATTTTCTGGTAATTTTTTAATATGCATTTCCTGTTAACTCATGGTTTTGATGATCTTTCATGTACTTCTTGGTCATACATCAATCTGCTTTTGAGAAATGTGTCTTCAATCTTTGCCCATGTTATATGTGGGTTAATAATTTTCCTATTGTTGAGTTGAATGCATTCTTTGTATATTCTGAACACACTTCCGTGATTTATTATATCATTTGCAGATTTTTCTAGTTTCTGGTCTTTGTATAACTTAACGGAGGCTTTTTGAGCATAAATGACTTTCATTCTTCAAAAGTGTTATTTCAGTTTTATTTCTTATACTTTTGTTGTTGTATTCAAGAATGTTTTGCATATCCCAAGATCAGAGATGTTTACTCGATATTTTGTTCCAAGGGTTTAGAGAATTTTCTCTTCCATTCATGCCTCTGATCTATTTTGAGTTAATTTTTTGTCTGGTGTGAACTAAATGCCTCTACTCATCTTTTTGCATATGTACGTCTATGTGTTCCATAGTCATTTGTGGGAAAAATGTATATATTCCTCATTGACTTTCTTTGGCATATTTTCCAAAAATACATTAGTCAAATATGCCTGGTTTTATTTCTAATGTCTAATTTCTGTTTTCTTGATATATATCTAATCTAATGCCAGTACAGTGTTCTCTAGATGACTGCAGTTTTGTAATATGTTTTGAAATCTGGAAGTATCATTCCTCCAAGTGTGTTCTTTTTTTTCAGCATTGCCTTGGCAAATTTACCTCTTCTGCGTTTCCATATGAATTTTATGGTTTTCCGTTTGTGTAAAAACTCTCTCTGGTGTTCTGTACCTCGTGATGTTGAATCCACAGATCCATTTGAGTAGTATTGGCATAAATACAACATTGTCTCTTCTAATTCAGGAACATGGAATGTCATTCCATTTATTTAGATCACCTTTAGCTTCTCTCTAACATTTGTATTTTTAATGTTCTCTTTACTTTCGTACTATTGACAATGGCTGTGTCTCATTTTCTGTTTTAGGTACTACCCTTGCTGTTACATAGAAATGCAATATGTGGTGTTTTTTTTGCTTTTGTTTTATATTTCTTAAGTTTTTTAAAAATTTAATTTAATTTTTTTATTTATTAATTTAAAAAATTAAAAACAAACAAAAACATTAACATATTCCATTCTACATATATAATCAGTAATTTTTAATATCATCACATAGTTGCATATTCATCATTTCTTAGAACATTTGCATCGATTTAGAAAAAGAAATAAAATGATAACAGAAAAAAAAAGATTATACATACCATACCTCTTACCCCCGCTTTCATTTATCACTAGCATTTCAAACTAAATTCATTTTAACATTTGTTCCCCCTATTATTTATTTTTATTCCATATGTTCTACTCATCTGTTGATATGGTAGATAAAAGGAGCATCAGACACAAGGTTTTCACAATCACAGAGTCACATTGTGAAAGCTATATCATTGTTCAATCATCATCAAGAAACATGGCTACTGAAACACAACTCTACATTTTCAGGCAGTTCCCTCCAGGCTCTCCACTACATCTTGAACAAGATGATATCTACTTAATGCATAAGAATAACCTCCAGGATAACCTCTCGACTCTGTTTGGAATCTCTCAGTCATTGACACTTAGTCTCATTTCACTCTTCCCCTTTTTGGTCGAGAAGGTTCTCTCAATCCCTTGATGTTAAGTCTCAGCTCCTTCTAGGGCTTTTCTCAATCCCTTGATGCTGAGTCTCAGCTCATTCCAGGATCTCTGTCCCACGTTGCCAGAAAGGTCCACGCCCCTGGGAGTCATGTCCCATGCAGAGAGCGGGAGGGTGGTGAGACTGCTCATCATGTTGGCTGGAGTGAGAGGCCACATCTGAGCAACAAAAGAGGCTCTCTTGGGGGTGACTCTTAGCCCTAAATTTTAAGTAGACTTGACCTATCCTTTGTGGGGTTAAGTTTCATATCTACAGACCCCAAGACTGGGGGCTCAGCCTATAGCTTTGGTTGTCCACACTGCTTGTGAGAATATCAAGAATTCAACTTGAGGAAGTTGAATTTCTCCCCGTTCTCACCATTCCCCGAAGGGGGCTTTGCAAATACTTTTCCACTCACTGATCGAATCACTCTGGGAATCATCAGGGCATCACTCTGGATAAACCAACAAAATCTCATGTCATACCTGAGATTCCAAGTACTTATGGCATTCAATCAAACTATGTACATAAGTTATATTAGGAAATGCACTACTCAAAATATAAATTTTGTAACAAATAAACATTTTTTGCTTTAGTCTCACACATAAGGTGACATTTTAAAATACTAGTTACCATCTATTTTCAGAACCCTGCAATAATGACATTCCTTTGTTCTTCCTCATGCAAAAACATTTTTAAAATTTGTACATTGTACATTTCACTATTATTATACACTCTAGGCACTCCTAGATTATACCATCTCAATCTTTAACATCTATCTTTCCTTCTGATTTCATTTATGTCCCCAGCCCTCCTCCCTCTATCATTCTCACATGCAGCTTCATTCAGTGTTTTAACATAGTTGTATTACAGTTAGGTAGTATTGTGCTGTCCATTTCTGAGTTTTTGTACATCTTTTATGGGTTAATTTAGAGAATACAATGTGAACATTCATTACATGTACAATTCAATGATTTTAAATAAATATATCAAGTTGTGAAAGCCTTACTGAAATACAATATTTAGAAATTCTACTATGGCATAGAGAAACCTTAGTACTCTTTACAGTCACGCCTCCTTCTCACCCTTTCTCTGAATCCACTGATCTACTTTGTGTCCCTGTGGATTTGCCTTTTCTGGATGGTGCTTACAAAGGGAATCGTACAATGTGTGGACTTTTGTTTTTTGGCTTCTTTCATTTACCATGATGTTTTTGAGGATCATCAGCCCTGTACTATACACCACAACCTTGATCCTTCTTTATGTGGACTAATTTTCCAGTGTATGGGTGCACTGCCTTTTGTCTGTTCATATACCAGTTGTAGTATATAACAAATTTTTTTTCCAAGTTTGGGTTATTATGTATAATGCTCCCATACACCTTCACTTACAAGTCTTTAGAAGGACCTATGTTTCACTTCTCTTTTGTAGCAACCTTGTTTTCATTTGCTAAATCCTCTACTAGGTCAATGTTTAACATCTTAAGAAATTGACAGCTGTTTTCCAAAGTGGCTACAACATTTTACACTGTAACCAGCAAGGTATACAAGTTCCAGTTTCTCCCCATCCTTGAACACACGTTATTTCCTGTCTTTTTTTCCATTATTATTTCTTGGGGGTATTAAATGATGTTTGATATTTCATTCCTTTGAAACTAATGTTGGACATCTGTCTGTGGGCCTCCTGCGAATTTGTATATATTGTGAGGGAAATATCCATTTAAATCTTTTGTCTACCTTTAATTTTAGTTTTGTGAGTTTGTATTGCCTTGAAAGGTTTTCTTCCAGTTCAGAACAAAAGTTAATTATCTGGTATGACTTACAAATATTGTTCCTGGCCTATGACTTATTATTGCTCTGGTTCAATGTTGACATTTATAAGACAGAGATTTTAATTTTGGAATTTTTATTCTTTTTTT
>PVIY010051812.1:0-15497 GCA_004026745.1 Myrmecophaga tridactyla | reverse complement strand
AGAAGAAATCTATTAAAGAAAGCACAGAAAAAAATGTACACAATTACTAAGGTTTAGAAGCCCAGAGTTTGGCCTTCAAATCTTAGCTACAGCACCTAAGAATTGCATGACCTTTAACAAGTTATTTAATTTCTCTGAGCCTCAGTTTCTTCATCTTTATAATAGGGACAATGACGTCTATCTCACAAGGGTTGTTGTAAATGGAGAATTACTTACCAAAAATGGGTTTCCCAGAACATTAGACCAAGAGATGCAAATAAATGTTAGAAGAAAAAAGGGTCTCATGGTTAAATTAGGTTTAGAAGTACTGTATTGAACAAAGCAGAATAGATTTTTGCTGCATAGAACACAACACAAAGCTTCTTAGAGCCTTTCATATGCTCGTACATCTTAATAGTCTGATATATCAGTATCCAGAGTTTTCCAGAATTATTTGCGCTGTAACCCTTTTTTTCATTGAGTGTTTCTAGGGATTAGTGTTTTTCAGAACACAGTTTAGGAGAAAATAAAAGTATTTAAAGCATCTAAGTCAACAGAAGCCGTTTTATACTACACTTGGACATTATCTGCGAACCCAACAGAGAATGTATTAAGAACTGGGAAAGTATCCGGCAATTTACGTCACTGTTGTCTCACTTACAAAGTGATTTTCATGGCCTGAATTGACCAACAAGTGCACTCTTCCTTGTGGTATTTATCAAAGACCTGGATCTGATGAGCTCACTGAGAAGATATTCTATGGAAAACAAATTGATTAGGTAAATAAATTACCAGGAATGTTTTGCCTAATAAGAATCTCAAATTTCTTTAGTGGTTTAGATGTTTTCATGTTTCTAAATACTTCTCAAGGCATAGTAGACTATGCCAGTATCTACATTTTTCTGAGGACAAGCCCTGTGTAGGAGTTTGGTGGCCAGTGAGATGGGGTACAGTCTTTTCTCTCCAGACAAATCAAAAGGAAGATTTTCAGGGGATTATAATTTTGATACATGATCTCTTGTTTATTTTAAATCCTTAAAAAACAAAATACTTCCAGGAACAAGGGCTCTATCCATATTTCTGTCTCATTTAACTTTTTGATCAATTGAAAGCAGAAACAAATGATGATTCATTTCTCTCCTTTTGGAAAATTCTCTCCTCAGAAAATTCCAACATTTTCAAAGGGTCTGACAAATAATACCAAGTTTATTGGCATTTCAAATAGACAAGACATTTCTCTATTTTAAACTATTATGAATGTCATATTTCCATTCAAATCTGAGATCACATTTTCAGCTACCAACCAACTATGGAAAAATCCTCAGACAACAATAACTCTTAATTGAAGATTTCTCTTAAAATTTTTTATAGAATAATGTGGGTGTTATCCTCCTGAAAAACAAAATTACTTTTAATGAAGCAGTTCAAAATCAGGGCAGGGAGAGAGAAAAGAGTTTCCTTGAGGTTCTAGTGACAGTTTACATAAAAAGATGTTTTATTTTCTCTTTGCAGGGTGTACACCATCATTTTGTCTTATTATTCCTGACATTCAGTTCATCATATGAACATCTTTGTGGGAAACAAGAAAGCAATTAAGGTTTCTGCTCTTTATTCTTTGAAAGACAGATTTTGCTTCCCCTCAAAACTCTTAATGATGAGGCAGACCTGGTCAAACACCAAATGCACGGATTTTAAAATGCAATAAAGATAGAGATTTAATAATTTTCAATTACAGTTATTCTGCAATAATGTTAGTGAATCTCATCTAAAAAGTAAATTATTCATTGAATAGGAAATGGGAAAGCTTTGGGATTGTATGACTTTCCCATTTAAAGTTTCACTAAGATTTTTCTTGATAAGGTTCTTTTAAAAGATTACATATTTTATACTTTGTTTCTATCCTTTTTCTTCATTTATGATGCTGTTTCTACTTTTTAATATACTTTTCTAACAAAACATGATAGTTATAGAGTAGCCATTCAGAGGGATCTATTCAGAATAAGTACTCATTCATTTGCTGCCAGAAATACTGATAATATGATATATTTTTTGTTTAGTTTTAAGAATACATTTTTCATTTTAAGCAAATGAAACTTAGAACTAAATAAAGGAAACTGTCTTTGGCTTTTCATTAGAAAATTGGTAGAAAAAATCTTTCGTCATACTTTTACATTAGCAAATCTTGCCTATCATGTAAATAAACAGATCAGTTATTGGAAAGTGCATAAAATACAGCAAAACTGTAGACTCCAAGAACATTTTCAAATCAAAATTAAATAAGACAAAATGAAAAAAAAGGCAATGTGGATGATTTTCTTTAAAAAACAGAAGCATTGCCTCTCTCACAGAACCTGAAAACAAGTCATTTAACTTAGTCATTCAACTTAGTCATTTTCTATATTTCCTTTACAATAGTTCCAATATTTGTGCTCAGATATAAAGTTAGATTCTTTATAATCTATCTCCCCACTCTTTCTTTGGCCATGAATTTATTTCATTAAATATTTCTCTCTTAAAAGTGAAGAAGGTATCACAAATTTAACTTGGTGATTTGATTTGTGTAAATCTTTTGCAATGAAATTGTAACTAGAAAACTCGGTATTCAGGATTCTTGAACATATTCCAAACTTTCACAAAATTTATGTAAGTGTTCTTGAGTTCAATAATACAGAAATCTGAAGTTTTCATCCAGCAAATATTACCAATTGATCTCACAAACCCAAACCACCATGTTTGGGATGGTAACGCTGTGGGAAACTGGAAGACAGGGTCAAAGTCAGTGATTTCTGCTGAATATTTTTTAGAGTTAACATATGTTTTTTTTGCAAGTCTTGTCTAAGGAAAGCATTTGTTTATACAATTTAGAAAACTAGATTGGAGCAAGGGTAAGTGAATTAATTCCAGCGTTGGTCGACTCACAGGACAGCTGGGGTAAGAAACCCCTTTATCTTGTAATTTAATGCATTCCATTTTATAAAGTATTTTGAGTTCAATAAAAAGGCAAAGACTTTACTCACCAAACAAAAGAAACTGAATCCACATTTGCCCTTAATCAGCATCTCTCAGCTCTACCTTTCTAGACAAGATATGGATGTTTAAATCTTCAGTAGATCTTTAAGTTACATATTTAAGCATACATGTATGTATGATTACTGGGAAATAATTTTTTTTCATGGGAAACATTCATGAAGAATCCTTGTAAAGATAATTTTAATTTCAGAATCTGTTTTGAAAATCTTCCTTTCTGAAGAAATTAAGTTAAACATAACATAGTGATTACACATTATAGGGGAGTCCAAGAGAATGTTGAAATTCTGACTCCACCAAATACCAGCAAATTTTAACTTAACATCTCTCGATTTGCATTTTCTTTTATATATATATATATATATAGAGAGAGAGAGAGAGAGAGAGAATAACTACCTCGTGGATTATTGAGATGACTAAAGGAGACAATATATCTTAATGCCTTAAATCAGAACTTGGCACACAGTAGGCACTTAATGAATACAAGCTAATGAATAATTTATTATAATGGATAATCAAATTAACAACATTCTAATGAACATCCTAAAGAAGTAAAAGGCAGCTTTTGCAATCCTGTCAAAGTTTATTAGGGTCAACAGAAATTCTGCTCTGATATAAAATTTAGTCCCCTTCCAATGTAGCATGGTATGCTTGATTACATAAATGCCATAAAATTTGCATGGTCCTATTTTTTAGTACTCTCTCTGTGTCTCTAGGGAAATATTGACATACATTTCTTTGATATGATAAGATTATTGGTAGTGACTATAAAAATGCTCAGCAAAAACATAAAGCCCCAATTAGCAATGCTAAAAGAAAGAATATCCCAAGGGATATAGTTTAAATATATGTTCAAAAATTCCACTTGAATAATTGATATCTTTATATATAATGATAGTTTGAACCCTGTATCACACTCAATTTTTTTTCTCATAGAGACTCATTGTCTATCATCTCTACTTGACTCTTGTTGGAGATGTTTTATTAAAAGTCTTTTTCCAATGACTTGATTTCTCAATAATTCTACTTTTTCCTTAGCCTTTTGGTCCAGAGATATGAATGAGAACAGGCTAAACAGAGGCCTCAAGGAGCATTAGATATAAATATTCTTTTGTGAAACTAAACTACCCCTACCCACCTTAGCTTAATAAATCTCTTGAAAATGAAAATATCAGACTTACAAAAATACCTTTTCATCACATATTTTAATGCCTGTTTGGATAAACCAACTTAGATGTTTCTACTTCACTTTCAGTTTTTATTTATATTTTCTTATACTGACAAAAGGTTTAGTTGGAGGAATAAAATTTTCAGACATTTTCTACCTGAGCTTAGAAGGAATGTCTGGATGAGAATATAAAATCTAGATGCCTTTTCAACTCTTGAGAGCACCTTAAGGCAAGAAGCACAGGATAACCTACTTGTAATACTCAACAAAATTAAGGTAAGATTTTGTTCTAGATATTCTCATTTTGATCACACACAAGCAGACTAGCACACACAAGAGATTTAGGCTCACTTGAGTAACAAGCCACTGAAGGTCCAATCCCACTTCCAATTCCACTGGTGGGCACAAAACTGAGTCAAATGAATTGGAGCTTCTGATTAGATTCACTTATCAATTCCAATATCATCAGGCAGCCGTTTTTCAATGTGTCAAGTGTATCAAATCTGCCTTCAAAAACACAGTAGAAAATAAATTTGTACACATCACCTCACATTTATGAGTATGCTGGATCAAATCCTGTAAGACCAACTTCCTACCTCATTATTTGAGTCAGTGGTCAAGTGAAATATAATAACCACATCTTCCAATAAATACACAGTGATATTTGATTATCTAAATTTCCAAAAGCAATTCAATTTTACATTAGTGCATATATTGATCTAATATAATTATGAGTTTGGTTTTTATACAGTTACATACAACCCAGCCCACTGTTTACTCTGGCTTTTAAGAACCATATGAATGAGGAAACTATTGACAACCTAATAAGATGAGAAAATTTAGGAAAAATAAGATATTTATATCATAGCATTACAACAACAGATTAATACTTTTATGCTTTTAAATTTCTATTTTGTTATTAATTATGCTGCCGTAAAAACTTCCTAATTAAAGTAACTATATCATATGCTTCTATGTGTCTATTTTGTTCTAAAAATAAAAAGATAATTGTGTCCTTTTATAATCTTTAGTTTCAGACATCCTGTTGCAAACTCATATCAGCAATTTTTCAATTTGATGCTATAAAATGTTAAAATACTTGGAATCCCAGGTCTGGACATGATCAGTTGGTATTATTCTTTGTTTGAGGAAGGTATTCAATGCCCTAGAATTTTCACACATGAGTTTTGACATCTATCATGAGAAAAAAGTTGCAGTGACTGCATTAGGAGTACTCAAGAAATTAAAAGGAAACCAAGTCTGCAAAAGGTTTTATATTTAAAGTCTGGCTTTTGAAAAAAGTACATAACCGCATTTTAAAAAAAACAGCCTAAATATCAAACTTTTAACTGGCAAAGTATCCATTTATATTTATTGTGGTTATTAAAATATATGAATTTATTTGTTAATTTATTTTGCATTTTCTATTTACCACGCTTTTCCTTTGCCTTCCCCATGTACTACAACTCCCCAAAAAAGCAACTTAAAATTATTGAAGTTAAGATGGTCTGAGGACAAAGTAACAAGTCAAGTAAAGGAGATAATTCCCCAAAGGGCAAATCTTCCTGAAGAAAAGGCTTGGCAGAGCCCTCCTTCAGAGAATTCAGACATCAGGGGCTTGGATTTGCAAACAGCATAAGCATGCCTTCCAACTCCCGCCTCTGTCTCAACCACGCACATGGAAGGATGAGAATTAAAGGCTTCACACCACTTTACAGCAGTAAGGAGCTGGGGGCTGACAAGCACCACCTGCTGGGCAAGACAGAAAAAGCACAGAGTCTAGAGGCTCTACAGGGAACTCAGACAACCTGCAGGGTCTCAATTTCAGGGAAACTTGATACTAATTACACTCTCCTACTGAAACTTGGGTCTGCCTTGTCTGAGAAAATCTGACTGTTGATGATCATAGTGGGGAAACCCTCCTCAAAAAACAGGTTCTATATAGGCAGGACAAGAACCAGAAAAAGAAGAGCTGAAAAATTCTGAAGTTAAATAGCAGCTATGCTAGAGGTCTAGAATAAGTTGAACTGATCACCAAAAGAGCAGAGAACAAAACCAAGGAAAAAGAAAACCCTAGGTAAAAGAGTGAAAAATACCTCCAGAATAGACTAATCAAGGAAATCAGATGCTGAGAGACCAGCAAAAAATGACAAGTCATACTAGGAAAAACAAAGATATGGCCCAGTCAAAGGAACAAATTAACACTTATAATGAGACACAGGAGTTGAAATAATGAATTAATGTTCAACCAAACATGCTAAATCAAGTCAAAAATCAAATCAATGAGTTGAGGAAGATATGTCAAAAGAAATGAAGGATATAAAGAAGACATTGGGTGACCATAAAGAACTCAATGCTTGAAAAAACAAATGGCAGATCTTATGGGAATAAAAGGCACAACAGAAGGGATGAAAAACACAATGAAGACTTAGTTTTGAAGAGGCAGAAGAAAGGATTAGTAAACTAGAAGACAGGACATCTGAAATCCTACCCACAAAAGAACAGATAGGAAAAAGAATGGAAAAATATGAGCAGGGTCTCCGAATTAAATGACAATATGAAGCGCATGAATTTACATGTTATAGGTATCTTAGAAGGAAAAGAGGGCAGAAAGAATAACAGGAAATTTTCACTGAAAATTTCCCATCTCCTATGAAAGTCATAAAATTACAGATCCAAGAAGCACAGTATACCCCAAAGAGAACAGGGCCACATAGACCTACTCCAAAACACTTACTAATCAGATTGTCAAATGTCAATGATAAAAAGAGAATTCTGAAAGCAGCAAGAGAAAATCAATCCGTCACATACAAGGGAAGTTCAATAAGAACATGTGCAGATTTCTCAGCAGAAACCAGGGAGGTGAGAAAACAGTGGTATGATATATTTCAGATACTGAAAGAGAAAAACTGCCAACCAAGAATTCTGTAGCTGGAAAAACTGTCCTCCAAAATGAGGGAGAGATTAAAATATTTTCAGAAAAACAGTCACTGAGAGACTTTGTGAATAAGAGACTGGCTTAACAAGGCATACTAAAGGGGGCACAATAGGTAGATAGGACAAAACAAGGGAGAGAGGACTTGAGAAGAGTGGCAAAAACAGGAAGGTTAAACAGAGAAAGAAATAAGATATAACGTATAAAATCCAAAGGACAAAATAGTAGAAGAAAGCACTGCCTTTACATTAATAACATTAAATGCTAATGGAATAAACTCCCCCAATTAAAACATAAACTGGCAGAATGGATTATAAAAAGCAGGATCCATCCATATACAGTAATACGAGACACAGTTTAGACCCAAGGACAAAAATGGATTGGAAGTGAAAAGTGGGAAAAAGATATTTCACACAAAAAACAACCAGAAAAGAGTGGGAGTAGCTATAACAGTATTTGGCAAATTGGACTTCAAATGTAAAACAATTAAAAGAGACAAAAAAGGACATTATTTATTAATAAAAGGAATAATTCATCAGAGACATAACAATCAAGTACTAATGGATCATTCTCTAGGATAGACAACATGCTGGGTCACAAAGCAAGTCTCAACAAATTTTAAAAGATTGAAATTACACAAAACACTCTCTTGGATCAGAATGGAATGAAGGTGGAAATCAATAACAGGCAGAAATCTGGAAAATTCACAAATATATGGAGGCTAAACAACATACTGTTAAACAACCAGTGGATCAAGGAAGAATTACAAGAGAAATCAGTAAATATCTTGAGGCAAATGAAAATGAAAACATACATATCAAAACATAGGAAGCAGCAGAAAACGTCCTGAGAGGGAAATTTATTGCCCTAAATGCCTATATCAAAAAGAAGAAAGAAAAAAAAATGAGGAATTAATTGTGCACCTGAGGACCTAAAGAAAGAACAGTAAACTAACTGCAAAGCAAACAGAAGGAAAGAAATAATGAAGATTAGAGCATACATAATTGAAACTGGAACATGAAAACAATAGAGAAAATCAAAACCAGAAAATGGTTCTTTGAGAAAATAAATAAAATCAATGGAACCTTAGATAAGCTGACAAAAAAAAAGAGAGGATGCAAATAAATGAAATCAGAAATGGCAGAGGGGACGTAAATACTGACCTCACAGAAATAAAAAAGAAATGAGAGGATACTATCAGCAACTATATGCTACTAAATTAGACAATGTAGATGAAATGGACAACTTCCTAGAAATGCATGAACAACCAACATTGACTGAGGAAGAAATAGATGACCTCAACAAACCAATCACAAGTAAAGAGACTGAATCAGTCATTAAGAAGCTCCAAAAAGAAAAATCCAGGACCAGACGGCTTCATCTGTGAATTCTACCAAGCATTCAAGAAAGAATTAGTACCAATCCTGCTGAAACTCTTCAAAAATACTGAAAAGGAGGGAAAGCTACCTAACTCACTCTATGAAGCCAATATCACTCGAGTACCAAAACCAGACAAGGATACTACAAGGAAAAAATTACAAACTTATCTCTTTAATGAACATAGATGCAAAAATCCTCATAAAAATACTTGCAAATCAAATCTAGCAGCACATTAAAAGAATTATACACCATGATCAACTGGGATTTTATTCCAGGTGTGCAAGGCTCTTTCAACACAATAAAATCAATTAATGTAATGCACAACATCAATAAATCAAAGCAAAGAAACCACATGATCATCTCAATTGATACAGAGAAGGCATGTGACAAAATTCAACATCCTTTCTTGATGAAACACTTCAAAGGACAGAAATAAAATGGAAATTCTTCAACAGAATATATGAAAACCTACAGATAACATCATCCATCAATGGGGAAAGACAAAAGCATCCCTCCAAGATCAGGAACAAGACAAGGATGCCTACTATCACCACTGTTATTCAACATTGTGCTGGAAGTTTTAGCCAGAACAATGAGGCAAGAAAAAGAAATAAAAGGCATCCAAATTGGAAAGGAAGAAGTAAAACTTTCACTGTTTGCAGATATTATATGTGGAAAATCCTCAAAACTCTACAGCAAAGTTACTAGAGCTAATAAATGAGTACAACAATGTAGCAGGGTTTAAGATCAACTTGCAAAACTTTTAGTAGTGTTTCCATATATTAGTAATGAGCATTCTGAGGAGGAAATCAAGAAAAAATTCCATTTACAACAGCAATCAAAAGAATCAAATATTTAGGAATAAAGTTAACCGAAGTGACAAAAGAAGCATACACAGAAAACTATAAAAAATTGTTAAAAAAAAATCAAAGAAGACCAAAATAAATGGAATACTGTATTTATGGACTAAAAGACTAAATATAATTAAGATGTTGATTCTACCCAAATTGATTTGTAGATTTAATACAATACCAATTAAAATCCCAACAACCTACTTTGCAGAACTAGAAAAACCAATAACCAAATTTATTTGGAAGGGCAAGGTTCCCCGAATAGGTAAAGATATCTTGAGAAAGAGGAATGAAGTGGGAGGTCACATACTATCTGACCTTAGAGCATATTGCAAAGCTACAGGGTCAAAACAGCATGATACGGGCATAAAGGTAGATATACCAAGCAATGGAATCAAATTGAGTGTTCAGAAATAGACCCTATCATATACAGACAATTTATCTTTGATGCGGCAGTCATCAACTCAACTTGGACAGAGCAGCCTCTTCAATAAATGGTGTTCAGAGAACTGGATATTCCATATTCAGAAGAATGAAAGAGGACCCATGTTTCACACCTCATACAAAAGTTAACTTAAAATGGATGAAACACCTAAATGTTAGAGCTAAGACCATAAAACATTTAGAAGAAAATGTAGGGAAATATCTTAAAGATCTTGTGATAGGAGGTGGTTTCCTAGACCTTATACCCGAAGTGTAATGAGTAAAGAAATAGATAAATGGGACCTCCTCAAAATTAAACACTTCTGTGCATCAGAGGACTTCGTCAAGAAAGTTAAAAGGCAGCCTACGCATGGGAGACAATATTTGGAAACCACAAATCAGATAAGGGTTTACCATCCAGAATATATAAAAGAAATTCTACAACTCAAAGACAAAAGGACAAACAACCCAATTTTGAAATGAGCAAAAGAAATGGACAGACACTTTTCAGAAAAGGAAATACAAATGGCTCAAAAACATGAAAAGAGGCTTAGCCTGACTAGCTATTAGGAAAATGCAAATCAAAACCACAGTGAGATATCATCTCACACCTACTAGAATGGCCACTATCAAAGAAACAGAAAACCACAAGTACTGGAGAGGATGTGGAAAAAGAGGCATACTTATCCACTGTTGGTGGGAATGTAGAATGGTGCAACTGCTCTGAAAAGGAGTTTGGTGGTTTCTCAGGAAGCTAAGTATAGAATTGCATTATATTCCAGCAATCCCATTACTAAGTATATATTCAGTGGAACTGAAAGCAAGGACACAAATGGACATTTGCTGATGTTTATAGCAGCATTATTTATGATTGCCAAGAGATGGAAAGAGCCCAAATGTTGATCAACAGATAAGTGGAAACAAACTTTGGTATATACATATAAAGGAATATCACACAGCTGTAAGACAGAATAAAGCCATGAAGTATGTAACAATGTAGATAAAACTGGAGGACATTATGCTGAGTGAAAATTAGGCAGAAACAAAAGGGCAAACACTGTACAGTCTCACTAATAAGAACTAACAGTAACAAGTGAATTTTGAGAGTTACAGTTGACAATACAGGTTATCAGGAGATAGAAAGATGGTAGAGATTGGGCATTTGATGCTGAAGGAATACAGAATGTTCAACTGGACTGATTGTAAAGATCCAGAAATGGGACTTCTGGGAAGATGGTGGAACAGCATAGGTTGACTTCACCCCTGCTCCACAGGACAACTAGAGAAGTGACAGGAAAATGACCGGGACAGTAGTTTACAGGGTGCAAGTGACCTGAAAGGGTCTTTTACACTACATAGGGATGTCCTGGATGAAAAATATGAGGAATTAAGACACAGAGAAAGGAATGAATAGGCTCCGTTGGGACTCCAGTATGGACAAGAGGCTGCATCAAACAAAATCCCTAGCTTAGGCTATCAGCTCCCTCAGCTCCACAGCCCAGAACTCCTTTGGGGAACCCAGAAGCAGTAAATTTGCTTTCCCTGCTCATAGAGACCATGCAGCTAGTGCATGGAGGCTCCTGTTTCCATATGGAGGCCAAGAGCCTTCAGGAATGTATGAATAGGGAGGTGTGGACAAGGAAGCAAGCCATGACGTGCTCTAGCCCCTCCACCCAACACCCCAGTGCCCATGCACACAGATACCTGCATCTCACCCTACAACTGCCCTGTGCCATCACGTGCCGCCTCCATGACCCATGTACCACACCACTGGCCCCTCACCCATTCGCTGTCCTCACCCCATTCCAAACTGTACCCAATGGCCTGTAACTACCCCACATCAATGTATGCCACCCATCACACCCCACCCACTGCGCTCACATGCCCCATCCCCCAAACCCCACACACCTTTCACCCCGCCCTGAACCCCACACAACCCACCCATGCACCCTGCACCCATTCCCCTGTTCCCCATGACACCATGCTCGGGAATATCTCCCTCCCACAAACCACAAACCCACACACCTGTGCTCTGCACCCTGCCCCTCATGCTGTGTCCCACCCTACATCCCATCACATGCCTCACCCCCATGCCCACCACACCACGCCCTGCACCCCACCACCACCCAGCCACCAGCCACATTCAGTGACATGCATGGCCCTGCACTGCCACCCAGCACCCCTGTACCTCACTGTGCCCTGTGTACTGTCCTTTGCCGTGCTCTACCCCCATGCCTCACCCAGCTGGCACAGTACCCAACCTCCCACTGCCCCCTGTGCATGCTTCATGCCTGTCCCACTGCAAACCCTGTGCCCCTGCCCCCATGCCCACACTCCCACTCACCACACCCCGTGCACTCACACTGCACTCCTAGCCTCTCCCCACACACTATGCACTGCACCATGCCGAGCTGGCAGGCTTTTACAGGTAAGCTGTAGATAGGGGAAGCTGACACACCCAGTCATACAACCTAAAGTCATTCCAAGTGGGATTCTGGGGATCACAGTCCCATCAGGTCCACAAGAAGAATACCCATTGAGATATATACTGCCTACCCCTCAGCCCCCGAGTCTGGAGTCTTTCAGTGCACACTAGGATCAGCAGACCTGGCTGAAATTGCACAGGATCTCCATCTAGCTCACATAGTTGCCGCAGTTCAGGAGAGGTGGGTATGAGGGGAAGAGGAGGCATAAGAGTGCCATCTGCTGGGAAGAAACAGAAAATGCAGTCCCACAAATTGCTGATCTGTCTAGCTTCAAACAGATCCTTAAGTAGAGTTGTATCAGTCCAGGCCTTGGTTTGCTGGGGAATTACTGATGAACCAAGTGCAAAAGGAGACCTTCAATGCAAATCCATGGAAATGTAAAACCTTAGATGATAGAAGGAAATCAAAATAATACTATCAAGATAACCAAATGCTTTGAAGCCAACAGAAAATCACAAAGCATATGAAGATACAGGCACTCACAGCCCAGCCAAATGACCAAATTAAAACACCAGAGAAGACAAAGACTCTGGAACAACTAATCAAAGGTTTTAATACAACTCTCCTAAATAAGCAGTATGGGTTGTCTAATGACTAAAAGGATATCAAGAAGACATTAGAATCACATAAAAAAAAATAACCTGAAAGAATAAGTAGAAAATAGCAGATATCACGGAGATGAAAGATACTGTAGACCAAATTTAAAATATGCTAGAGACACACAACAGCATATATGAAGTGGTGGAAGAATGAAGAAGTAAACTAGAGGACAGGACAGTTGGATTTGAATGCACTAAAGAACAGATGGCAAAAAAAGATGGAAATATTTGTATTGGATTTCAGGGAAATGATCACAACACAAAAGCACAATTATAAGAACCATTGGCGTCCCTGAAGGAGCAGAGAAGAGTAAAGGACTAGGAAGATTAATGGAGGATATAATGGGGGAAAACTTCCTGACCCTTATAAAAAACATGAGCATACAAATCAAAGAAACCCAATGAACCCCAAATAGTATAAATCCAAATAGCTCTACTCCAAGACACATGTTAATTAGTCTGTCAAATGTTGAAGAGAAACAGAAAGTCTTCAAAGTAGAAAGAGAAAAGCAACTTATAACATACAAGGGAAACCACGTAAGTCTGAGTTCAGACTATTTAACAGGCACCATGGAAGCAAAAAGGCAGTGGTATCAAATATTTAAGGCCTTGAAAGAGAAAGATTTCCAGTCAAGAATTCTGCATCCAGCAAAATTCTCCTTCAAAAGTGAGGGAGAGGGCAGGCCACGGTGGCTCAGCAGGCAGAGTTCTCGCCTGTCAAACCAGAGACCCAGATTCAATTCCCAGTGCCTGCCAATGCAAAAAAACAAAAACAAACAAAAAAAAACAACAAAAAAACCCAAATAAGTGAGGGAGAGATTAAAATTTTCTCAGACAGACAAAGGCTGAGAGAATTTGTCAACAAGAGAATGGCCCAACAAGAAATATTAAAGGGAGTTCTGTCACCTGAAAAAAAAGACAGGAGAAGGAGGTCTGGAGGAGGGCACAGAATTGAATAGAATCGATAAGGGTACCTTAAAGGATAAAAAGAGAAAGAGGGGAAAGGATACATAGATCTGGCAAATAAAACCAAAGGATAAAATGGTAAATTCAATAAATGCCTTTCCAGTAATAACTTTGAATGCTAATGGACTAAACTCACCAATTAAAAGATTCAGATTGGCAGACTGATTAAGAAATATGATCCATCTATATGCTGCTTACAAGAGACTCAACTTAGAGTCAGGGATACAAACAGATCAAAAGTGAAGGGACAGAAAAAGATGTTCCATGCAAACGGTATAGTGTGTATACATATGATGGAATATTGTGTGTATACAGAAAGGAACGAAGTCATGAGACATGCAACAAGATGAATGAACTCTGGGGACATCATGTGGTGCAAAATCAGCCAGAAACAGAAGAACAAATATTGTAGTCTCTTTTCAAAAATACTTATAAGAGACTTGGGGCCTAGATTGTAAGCTCTTATAGCAGTTACATTTAGGCCAGAGCTGTAAAAGTTATTTCTAGATTTTCAGATGCTGTATTATATATGTCAAACTTGGTATTACTCTGGAACTTTGGCTACCTGTGGGAAACCTAAGACTCAGAGTTGGAGTTCTGCAGCTCTGAAAGTCAGCATTGCTACATACAACAACTGTTAAAGAAACCAAAAAAGAGATCAGGCTTCAGTTAGAGATAAGAATGAAACCAATCTGGTCATGACTAAAGTAAATAAGAATATAGGTGAAGGATGATGTCGGTATTATACAACTTCACCTATTGCATGAGACCAAAGGAAGAGAGGTTTAGGTTATCCAAAATCCAAATTTCTCACAGCACATAATCTACTTAACCTGTCTGAACAGCTCATTTAACAACCCAAGCACATGGAGCCCAAGATGGGAATGAGGGCTTGTAATTTTGTATAGCTTAATACCTGAATACCTCCCAGAGTATGTTGAGCAGATAATTTAAAAGCATTGGCAAAGTCCATTGAGGGATGGGTGAGAAATATGGAACACTTACGTGTTATCACTGGGGAAACCTCTGATACTGACTCAAACATTACGGACTCCCAAGTCAATAGGCCAAGCCCTTGATCCTGAGGTTTGCTATTGTGAAATCTATTTCTGTACTGGAGAAGCTAAATCTACCTGTACTTATGCCTAAGAGTTACTTCCAGAAAACCTCTTTTGTTGCTCAGACGTAGCCCCTCTCCCTCTAAGCCCACCCTGTAAGTAAAATCATTACCCTTCCCCCTACATGGGACATGACATCCAGCAGCGAAAGTCTCCCTGGCAACATGGGACATGACTCCCAGGGATGAGCCTGGCCCTGGCACTGTGGGATCGACATTGCCTTCATGACCAAAAGGGGGGAAGGAAATTTACTAATATATGGTATCAGTAGCTAGGAGAGCTCAAATAGAGTCAAGAGGCTATGCTGGAAGCTACTCTTTATGCTAGCTTCAGCTAGCTATTGCTAATTACCTCAGTTCGCCAAACCCCGACCAAAACCATTCTTGTCAACCTTACAGAACAACCAGGGTGTTATCTGAGATTCTACAAAAGATTCATGCACTAAGATTACTTTCCAGAAACCTACAACGTCCAGATGGGTTCCTAGGTCAGATAAGTCCTGAAATCTAGAGGGGCCAGCCTCTCCAAGAACATCAACTAGTTCCATCCCCCTATTCCATATTAT